>CANYCX011024583.1:0-28000 GCA_948193385.1 Breynia disticha f. nivosa | reverse complement strand
GATGTTCCTTCCACGGATATACTATTGTATAGCGAGTCAGAGAGAACCCACCTTCTTTTCTGATTGTAGTTTGGTGTACTCGATAGAGAAATTACAATTCCTCCTATCTTTCTCTCTGGGCAGCCAACAAAGCCACTTCCTTTCTTTTTAACTAATGGGTAATGGGGTGTTAGGGTTATTAACTGATGGTTAATACCCTTTATTTAATAGACTTAGCGAAAAGTCTATTTTGCCCTCGCATATAATTTATTATTACATGCACGCCCAACACAAAACGACATCTCACTCCACCCCAAGTCTCGTATAAAAATTCACATTTTTCGATGAATTTCATCCAAAATATTTGTCACTTTACAAATTGAGAACTATTTTTATTCGATTTTCTTGTAATATTTTCAAATTTTAATTTAGTTTACATTATTGTAATAAATCATATTTGTCAGTAAATAATATTGTTGTTGTTGGCACGTTGAGGAGCATTGACAACAATTCTTAGATGCTAAGCGGTATAAATGAGTATAGATGTAAAATTGAATAGAGTCGTCGATTCTGATGGTTCACGATGTAATATCTAAGATTTTTAGAAATCAGAATCAGACTATGAACCAACTGATTTTAGCAGTTCAGTTTCAGTTACAGTTAACTAGTTCAGTTCGTCGATTTTGGTTTTTGATTTCCAACTAGAACTACTCGAACTGCTGATTTCGACTCCTAAGGATCGGGACCAGACCGTGAGCTGGTTGGTTTTGGTATTCCGTTTTCGGTTCTAAAGCGAAAGCATGGACCGGGCGGATTTCAATTGGATTCACCGGTTCCTACTGTTTCATGTGTTTGAATGAGGACAAAGCCTAAGTGAAGGACGCTGTAGCTAACCTGGGGAACTAGGAATTGATGGACCCATTACAAAAGCGATCAACAACAAAATTCCAAATCAGAAAATGGACAGTGGACCCTAAAGAGCTACGTCTGCTCGTGCATTCTTACTCCACAGTCCATCCTCAATGATATAGCATATCGTGTTGTGGAGGTTAAGTAGAGAAATTCAGTCTTAGTTCTAGCTTCTACGTACTCATAAGCTACTCAAGCTAAAAGTAAGTCGGTACCATAAAAAAATACAAACTAAAAGAAAAAGATTAAAAACCGAATTATAAAAATATATACGACAATGCGTGTCTCGCTTCAAACAAACTCAATGGCTGCCGTTAATCTCTTTCTTTAACGATCATGAGAAGGTAAATTTTAATACGAGGATCGAGGACACAATAATATCTGTACAAATTAAATAAATTAAAATAATATTTACTGAATAAATTAAAAATTTATATTTGTTTCACTGAATTATATAATCATAATACTAGTACCTCCACTGTTTATAAAGACTCGTAGTTAAAATCTTTCAAACGATTATTTATTGCCACCTTTAGACTTCTTATTTGGAGATTTTTAATAATTATTTTTAACATCACTCTATAAATATTCATTTTCATCTCAATTATTAAAAAAAACAATAAAACTATCCAATTCAATAATATAAAAATATTACCACAAAAAAACAGAATTCACAGACTCTCCTCTGCACTCTGACATGACGAACCTGCCACTTTTCCCACTCTCTACTACCTCCACTTTCACACCCTCCTTCTTTTCTCTCTCTCTCTCCCTTTAATAAAAATATTAAAACTTATAAAATGTTCTAACTTTTCAATTGGTTTTTAAAACCCCAATTTTTTATAAGATATTATTAACATGTCATAAATGAGGAGAATTCTCCTTGTTAATTCTCTTGATTACGTAAAATTAAATTATTTTTTATTAAAAAACTTTCAAATTTATTTTTATATTTGCATTTAATTTATTATATTATAATAAATAATAATATTAATATTAATTAACATTTTAAATTTTATTATAAAAACATTTTGTTTAATTAATTTTGTATTAATTTTATTCTAATTATTATTTTAAATATTGTAAATAATAGTAAATTGGATTGTTAATTTGTTACAAGGGATGGAAGAGTATTTATATTTATTTTTTTGGTTAAAAAAAATTTAGTCAAGGGGATGACCTAACCTACCCGATAAGGCAAGAAGGTTTAGATTTATATGTCTCCCCTAGCGTTACTACGTAATTAGGATTTGAACTTGACGCATTTAGTATGCTGGTCGACCCATTAACTGCTGAATCTACAAATCAAGGGTTAATTATATTTGTTTGAAAGGAGACTTGAGCAGATTGGTTTTATAGCAAACTACAAAATTACATTTTAACCCTTTTATCACAGCACTTTTGAGCAGCAGAGTTGATGCAATAAATATGCAGAGTCGAATCTCTCCGACTCTCCCTCAAACAACTCACTCTCATTTCCTCACTTTCTTTACTCCCCCTCCCATCTATGGAATCTTTCACCTTACTCAAATACTGGCGCACTTCCGGCGCCCCCACTCCTGCCGTCTCCCAACCCCTCTCTGACCAAAACTCCTCCGGCGACGACGACGGCCCTTTTTTCGACTTAGAATTTTCCCTTCCACAAAAAGATCACGAAAGTAACGAAGAAGAAGAAAGCGAAGTCGTTTTATCCACTTCAGATGATGATGAAGACGACGACCGGGAGTTTAATTTCACTTTGTCTTCTGGTTCTAGTAATGGCCACACTGACAATAACTTAGCTCTCTCACCATCTGATGAGTTGTTCTTTAATGGAAGACTAGTTCCTGTTATTTCTGAGTCGGAATCTGAGTCCAAACCTCAGTTTTCTCTCTTGAAGTCGGCTACGAAACTACGCGTTCTCATGCTTCGATTCAAGAAGATGAAACCAGAGCAGAAGCAAAGTGATGATATTGCAGCATCAAATGATAAAAGTGGTAATAAGTCGTTAACTGAGTCTGAAATACCAACGTTGACAACTCCTGTGCAGAAAACTAAGTTGCTTACTGTGAAGTTTAAGGTTGAGGAAATTCCTATTTTGTCTTTATTTAAGGACAACGCTAAAAATTCAAAAACAAAGACTGGTAATAGTGAAGACTCTGTTTCAGACTCTGTGATGAACAAGTACTTGAAGAAAATGAAGCCATTGTACATTAGGGTTTCAAAGAAGTACGCTGAGAAGCTCAAGTTTTCAACTTCAGCTTCATCGCAGCCGCCTGTGGAGGAGAAAGTGGAGGATAAGGAGAGAGGGGAAGTTGCTGCCGCGGCAGAGAAAACAGGGCAGAAACAGGGTAATATTCCGGCTGGTTTAAGGGTAGTGTGTAAGCATTTGGGGAAGAGTAAGTCAGCTTCTTCGGCAGCGGTAGCGGCGGCTCCGAGTGGTGGTACGACGGCGGCGGCGTCGAATCGAAGAGATGACTCATTGTTACAGCAAGAGGATGGGATTCAAAGTGCAATTCTTCATTGCAAGAGATCATTCAATGCTTCTAGAGGTATAATTAATTACAATCTAAGATTCAACCTCTCCAGTTATCTCCTACTAATGGATTCAATCTTCAATCTTTGCAGATAACGACTCACTGCAGTTATCAAGATCCGTAAGCGACCCGTCTCATGAGAAATCAAAAGGAATTTCCGGGAAAAAGCAAGGGGAAGGGAAAAGCTTGGGAGTTACAGAAGAGAATCCAAAAAAGGCGGGAAATGTGGTCATAATGAATTAAAGTTTCTGGGTTTGTGTTCGTTTTCTCTTCTTTCCCCTAGAAACTGAATTTGGATTTGAAGAGAAACAAGAAGAAAATGGGTTATCAGATTACTTATCAGTTCATCACGTTCTATGTAAATGCGTTCTATATATGTTTAGGTAAGTTTTCGTTGAGTAGTCACTACTAGTATTAATTGTAGTCGAACCAGTACTGTAAAAAAGCTCTCTTGTTTCCTAGAAAGTGAAAGAAAATCAGTGGATCTTTGTAATATCTTGAAAAACTGGTACTATCTGGTTGGATTTGGATTGCTCGTGACAATATTTGGTGAAAGTGAAAAGGAAAAGAGAAGAAGCAATTTTGGGAAAAAAATGGTAAAAAAGCAAAAATGGAGGGTATTAAATGAGGAGTCAGTGAGTCAGATTTGAGTGTTAAGTGGTCAGAGAAGTGGGGAAAGTGTAAGGCACAAACAGTGAAAAAGTGTTGGCTTTTTCTTTTTCTTTTCACTGTGTGGGAGAGAAGACAAATTGGTGCAGATTTCTGTGAAAATATGGAGTTTGGAAGAGAGTGGCAGAGATTAGTAAGGGGTTACGCTGCTAATCTCTCTCCATGCTTGTTTGAATTTTTAAAATTTTGTTTAGACTTGTTTAGTACTGTTCAGGAGGTTGAAAAGGAAAGATGTAGGTTAATTTTAGTGTCTTTTAAGTACTCGGGATTGGGGTGATTTTCCGATTAAATTAATCATGACGAATTGAAAAAATAATAAATTAAATTAAACCGACGAGGACTCTCTTTTCCGTCCCCATCTCCAAATTTAAAACCCGTCCCTTATCCTCATTCTCGTCGGGATGATATATTAGATAACATTTGCGCTCCCGCAGGGATTTCATACCCGTTTTTAAACCTAAAATCATTTTTTCAATATATATATATATATATATATATATACACACACACATATGTGATAAATATATTAATAATAGGAACGAGTGCGGATATTCTTAGATTGGAACGAGTATTCCTCTTTGGGGAACTCAACGGAAATGGAGACGAGGATTCCTGATAGGGATGGAGAGAGTACCATCCCTGCCCCCTTCTCCAAATTTTCCAATCGGGGGATCTCTAACCTGTCCCCGTTTTCGATCAAACCGAGTATTACCTGGTCAAAACAGGGGCAGGGATCAAATTTCACGTGGATATCGGATTCGATTGTCATCCCTAGTCATTCCTTGTAATAACAAACCAAACCAAACTATTATTAACGGTTTGAATTAGTCATATTGGTGAGTTATAAAGAGATGTAAGTTTCAATTTATTTTGTCAATTGCCTATTTTTCTTTTAATTCTAATAATATGATTTTTTTTTTCATTTATAGTATTTTTATGTTTTTGATGTTTTTGATATATACATATATATCGTTTTGAGTTCGGGTTGAGAATTTGTCAATCTAAAATAAAACCAAACATGTAGGGTTGGAAAAAAATCCTAATCAAAACCAAACTAAACCACCAAAAAAACCACTAAAACTGGTTTGGTTCAGTTTGAATCGATTTAAAATGATCGACTTAATTTTTTTTACTTACCACTACTTTCAAGATTCAGTGTAAGAATTATATATTGCAAAATAAAAATTAAATGAGTAATATTAAACTAGAAAGTATCTTAACTTGAGAGAGAGTACAACAATAGTTACTCTTACAAAGAGGTTTATTTTTAAAGGAAGAAAAATCGGTTAAGTGGTAGTTTCGTAGTTGAATAGAATTGCACAAATCGAACGGGAACCGACGAATCAGAACCTAAATTGTTGGTTTCAGAGCTGAAATTGAAATCAAATTGTCAGAATCGGCTAGTTTATGGTTTGGTTCTAGTTCTTAAGAACCATGAACTGTGAATCATCGGTTTCGAATGAGCGGTTCTGATTTCGAATCGGTTGATCAGCTCATTTATGGTTAAAAAATCGAACATGAATTGAAACTGTTGGAATCGGTTAGTTCATGCTCCACTTTTGATCCATACCAAAACCGATTGTTTCAAACGATTTTAAAATTAGTTTGATTCGCCAGTTTTTTACTGATTTGATATAAGTTTATTTACAAACTCATCTAAATAGTAAAATAAAATTGAACCAGTAAATATTTCATTGATTTAATCAATCGGTTGAATTATTTTTTAATAATAACGGTATGGGTAGAATGCAATGGGTATGGAGATGGAAAGAGAAGGTATAGTCATTATGGTGTAATGAGTTGTTTGATGATTCTCAAAGGATGTAATGATAATCTTGGAATTGGAGGAAGGAAGGAAGGAAGTGCTCATTGCATTGAATTTGATGCATTCAAATGGAGTTGTCTGGTTGTGAGGGGTTTGGGTCCTACAAAACCGCTGTGGCACTCTGCTCCGTTTTATGTTAAAGCCTTTTGTCGTTTTGAGACCGCCCCATTCATTCTTTATATGCTCTGCTCTCTTTTTAGTTTTTGCTTTTTTAAACATGCTTAATTTATGCTAAACTGCTCCTCCTGACATTTATGTTTCTTTGTTCCTCTCTCTCTTTTTCTTTTCCTTCTCTGCATACTAATTCAGATTCTTTACTATTAAGCGTGTAAATCAATTGACGTGAGATTGTTCTAGTTTAACTAGAGATCTCAAGTTCAAATCTTGGGTATGCAGCTGCATTAAAACTTGGTTGAAAGAGCTTTGTCACCCTTGTGGTCCCGCCCTACTCAAATAAAGATTAGTCTGGGGTAATCAGGATACCTCGTGCTTAAAAAAAATAAACTAATTCAGATTCTTTCTTTATGAGTAATATTTGTCAACCACAACAACAGAGCGTGTAATCAACTGGTGTGAGATTGTTGTAGTTTAACCAGAGATCTTGATCGAGTTCTGAGTACGTAACTGCGTTAAAACTCGGTTGGGAGATCTTTGTCGCCCTTGTGGCCCTATTCAACTCGAACGGGGATTAGTCTGAGATGCCCATAATATCTCGTTATCAAACAAAAAAAAATTTATCAACCACAAAAGCTTAATTACAAGGGTTAATCTTATTTGAGATTAGGACTGCAATCCTTATTAGTTGTACCATAATGGTGTTATATTAGTATTTTTTTATTAAATATTATTATTTTTAATATAATATTACAAAAAAATAAATTTGTGTGATTCATATCGTATTATAAATATATAATTATAAATCGTGTTATCGTACTAAAAATTAGCAATTCTAGTTGATATCACGCAAGTTTAACTGGGTGGTAGCATAAGTGGATATTTTCAATGAGTTAAAAAGAACAAATTTATGAATCTAAAAATGCATAACGTCAACTAATTACATGTTATAATGTTCGTTTTTTTGCTGGTGATTTACAAACAATGTTTGTTAAGTAGCCATCTTTGTACGTGCACATGGCTTCTAATTTTGTCAATTAGTGTACCTCATCACCATATAAATTAGTCTGACATTAAATTAATTTTAATTTTACTGACGTGTCATTTATTATTTAAAAACTTAAAAAATTGTAAAATCTTAATCACGAGTATCGTGTCAGTAAAATTAACGAAAATTTTTATTTTGATTTGTGAAAAAATTAAAGACCACTATAATTACGTAAATAACATAAAAAATAATTATACACACAACATAAAGACCATATAATATATCCTTATATTCAAATCAATGTAAGTAGCAAATACTAATCGTTAAGACTCTGGTGAAACTTGCATGTGAGGACTGCTGCAGCTATAAATTCTCCCCACAAGTTGAGTGAAATATTCACTCGAATAAATATTTTAATATTTTTCAATCCTCGATTTATTTATTTTTATTTTCAAAATAAATTGAAAGTTAGAGTTGACTAGTTAAATCGATAACTAATTGTTTATTCTTATGTCATTAATAAATTATATTGATTTTATTTTCTCTTTTTTCATTTGCTTTTAATTATGTATTTATTTCCTACATTAATCATCCCTTATTTTGCATATCGTCACATGTTTTTAGATAATTAATTTAAAGAGTAAGCATTTGTTGTTAAACAAAATTTTCACCGTATCTTTATATGCATGTTAATTAATTATAAATACACTATTTGAGATGCTCTAAATTATGGATAATAATTTTTTTATTTCTTAACAAAAATAAATAAATTTCTAAAAAAACCTCATCTCTGTGTATATAATGTATATTTGCCATTATAAATCCAAAAAGACTAAGAACTCCACCGTGGAGTCACCTTCAATAGGACGAGTTCCAACATAAAGAAGTTACAAATTGAAGTTCATGCACGAGACGATATCTTTGCCTTTATGAATTTATTAAAAGAAATTACTTTTTCTTGACACGATAACAAAAGGTGTAAATGCAGGAATTTTTAGTGTGATGCTACTAAAACAAGAGACTCGTTGAGATATTGATTTTAGATTATTAGATGCAGTGAAAATAAATTTTATTCTTTAATTTTTCAGTAAAATTTCAATAAAATAAGAATTCTCATTAAGGAGAATTATATGTAAATGTGGTATGTATAGATGTGTGAAGTTAAATGTTTGAGACATGGTACAAAAGTTGGAAGACAAATCCCTAAATTTATGGGTTGTAAATGTTTTTAGAGTAATTGTGTTTGGAGAGTAAATTGATTCATGCACCTTCAAATTAATTAAATTAATGAAATTTAATTACAAGAGATCTATGCATGCACCATTGGACTCATAACTTAAAAGTTCCAACATTGGATTCAATTCTCCTTTCTCTTTTCAACATCATTTTATTTTATTATTAAGGTTCCAACTCTCCACCTTGAAACTTTAAAATGACTCGGATTAATAATTGAGTTGTCTATTCTTGGTTATTTGCTTGTTGACGCAAAAAAATAATTCAATTTTGCAGACCGAACTTGTTAACGAATTCTATCACCAATCCAAAGTTTCTTTGATGATCTCTTCACCGTTAAGTCAAAGTAAAAGATCATCTTATTTTATTTTAGTTACAATCATTTGATTTGAGATTTTAATTACGACGCATTAAACGAGACACCGTTTGTAGTTTTCAAAAAAGGTAAACATCCCTTTTTTTTCCTTTTTTTCTCTACTTAGTTGTTTTACTTGAATACAATACCAAAAAGAAATTATATTGACTAAAATATTTACAAGTTTGAGTTTTTTTAATTTGAGCAATAGATTTTTTTTAACCAAATTCGCGGCTAAAAACTAATGAACTTTAGATTTCAAAAAAAAAAAAAAAGCTAATGAACTTTATATGAAATTTTCAGGGAAGTGGCCAAAAAGATCAATAATGTGTGCCGAAATCCATGTAAAGTTTTTTTTAGATTTTTCTTAAACCATGTAAATTTTTTTAGATTAATTATATAATACACTACTTTTTTTTTATTTGGAGAAATATATATGATTTAAATTTTTTTGTAAAATAATAATTTTTATCTTTTTAATTGCACTTTATACAGAATAGACTTTTGTATATATAAAATTAATTGAAATTTTATATAAAATTAGTGTAAATTTTATATATGGATTTAAATATTTTTATGTATAAATTTATATCTAATTTTATAGATTTAAATTTAATATAAACTTCTAACTCAATATATACTAAATTATTATTATTTTTATAATTTTGTAAAGATTAACTTATACATAATTTTTTATCGTTTTAAATTAAATATTAACTTGATGTAAACTGTATATCAACTTTATCTAATCAAAACTAAAGTATATTTGTAATTTAATAAAAAAAGTGTAAAAAAACTTAAATAATAAATAATTTACAAATAAAAACTAAAAATAAAATATATATACAATCAACTTTTTTTTCATCTTATAAAGGAACGACAATTAAAAAAAAAGATTAAGTTCTTCCTCAAACATTATCTCATCCTTTTTTTTTATCTTTTATTATTTTAAAAGCATAAATTTGTTGGTACTGTAGCTATATTATCTGAAGATAAAAAATGAACGCTTAATCATTTAATTAGACGATCACTTTATCTTACGTTAATAATTAACTTAACTCATGGCTAAATTTAATGAAGATTTTAAGTAAATAAATAGTCGGTAAAATTATAAAGAGTGAAATTAAATAAAACTTAGAATGTGGTGCGTGTGGTCTCAACATATTATGCAAGTGTATGCATCAAGTAGTATAAAACGAGCTTTTTAGACTCAAGTATCGAACCCATAGACTTATCATACATACTAACAACCTTTTCAATCGATTATCTAATTGGATGAATATTTGAGAAAGTTGAATCTAAAAGAATTAAACTAATAACGAATGCAATTAGTTAAAGCGATGCCTAGGGTTTGAATCCCTCCTGATTCAGTGTTAAGCACTTTTAATTGCTCAATGCTTGCTAAGAAATGTTACTCACAAATACAATTAGCATCTTGGCTAAGCAATCTAATTTTCACCTAACACTTAGTACTACTCTTTGTCAAACAACTAGCCTTAAGAATCAAGTTGCATTTGCAATTAACAATTCCAAGTAATTAGATCAATCAATCCAACAATCACCTATATCTAGCAAGATTAATGAATAACTACCCGCTACTAACCTATCAATACTTGCTAAGAACTGTCACTTTAGAAATGCAATTAGAATCTTAGCCAAACAATCTAATATAAACTCAACCCTAAAGACTACTCTTGGTTAAGCAGCTAGCCCTAAGAATTAAGTTGCTTTCACAGATAACCGATTCCAAGCATTAAACCAATTAACCCAGTACTCACCTATGTTTAGGAAGATTAATGAATCAATCAATTTAACAACTCAATCATAACAAATGAATATGTCAACACATATCCATTCATTAACACAATAAGCACAATTAACAATAGAAAATAAATGGGCAATCAAAATTATGAGCAACTAAATCAACTCCTTCATTGAATCAAGAGTTCATCAACCTTAGACATCAAACTAAACTAGCCATTCATAATTAAACTAAAACAAGTCCAGACTAAATAATAACTAAACATATCCATAATCTGCAACAACAAAATTAAAGTATTAATCTAACGAAAGTGTTAAACGTAAATAGCAACTGAAAATTAACAAACCTTAATCCCCAATTCTAACCTAACCTTAAAACTAAACTAAGCTCTTCTAACTACTAAGGCAAAAAGCTCCTTTCTTCTCTCTCTTCGTGTCCATATAACGAGATACGAGTCACTTAGAAAAAGCGCTCTGGACTATGCGAAGTCAATGTCACCACGCGTAGTCCAGAAGCGACCACATGTTTATGTGGAATGCCAAGATATTACGTGTTGTAGACTCCACCACGCGTACTCCTTCATCCACCACGCGTAGCACTCTGTAATTCAGCTTTCCAATTGCCCTTAACACCAAAAATTCCATGCAATTGTTCCCTTTTCTTCTTCTCAAACATTCATGCATGTATCCTCTTGCAAATAGAAACCAAAAACATAACTAATATCACTTTTTCGCATCAAAATACTTACGAGAACACAGGAAAACTATACACTAAAATATGTTAAAATATGATGTTATAAGTATGCTCTCTATTTTAAGCTCTTTAATTTTTTATTCTATAAAATCATAGTTAAAAAAAAAAAGAAATCCTCAAATATAAAATCATCAGTGTCAAATTAGCAAGACATCATCTATACCACACAATGTTTTTCAAAAAAAATATGAAAAATAAACTTTAGAATTCAAAAATAAGAAAAAATTCATAACAGTTTGTACAAAAATGATGATTGAAAATGGAAAAATAAAAAATACTCTATCTTTAAAGAACACACAAGGTATTTACACTACAATTAAGAGAGTCTTCTCTTTGTTGTTGTCAAATTTTACTGTAAATGTTTGGCATAAATACTGTTTGAGAAAGAGACTCGAAGATGAGAAAATTTATGTATAAAAAAGAAGATAAAGAGTAAAAGTTGACTCTTTAATTTTAGAGAGTGGAGAAACGATCTATCCATTTTTCTTAATATAAAAAGTAAATAACGAATGCATAGGAGAAAAAAATAAATTAAATTCTCCATAAATAACTAATAATATTCTTTTAAAAAGCCTATTAAATATATTCTAAAGATGATAAATAACACTAGTAAGCTTCTAATTTATTTGTGCTATCCAATTTAACATTTTTTTTACAGAAAATTAACATCAACGTATTGAGGGGAAGATAAAATCAACATATGATACCTTCCATTTAAGCCTCCACTTAAGTTCTCAAAGAGTAGTATCTTTCCGACCATGTATGTTGTAATATTATTAACAAAGAGATAAGGTTTAATTTCGAGTTTAATATTTTGTTAAAATTATGATATTAAGTCTAATTTTTTTGTTCAATTGATATTTACTTTTGCGTGATAATTCAATTAAAGCATTTTTTTATATGAAGAGAGGTCAGAGCATAATACAATATTATATTGTGGGGTTTAGTCCTCTTTCACTTATCATAGTCTAAGAGATGTAGAATGTCCATTGGAGTATTCTCAAAATAATGAACATCTCTCTGGTAAGCATGAGCTTCCTTTGCTAAAGCATTAACCAACCGATTTCTTTCCCTCTATATCCTGACAATCTCCACCTCCCATTCTCTATTTATAGTCTGATGAATTAGGCGCACTGGGGTTCATGAAAAAATGATTGTCCTTTTTAATGTAGTCAACCACTGAGTTATCACATTCTAACACTATTCTTCTCCATCCATTCATCCATGCAAACTTCATCCCTTTAATGATTCCACAGAGCTCAACATTCTCAGCTTTATTTGGGCCATAATTCATTAAGAAACCTCCAATCCAAACTCCGTTCGCATCTTGAAAGAATCTCCCAGCCATAGCCATTCCAGTCTCCCTTTTTAAGGAACCATCCGTCTTGATTTTTATCACACTATCTTGTGTGAAACTCAATTAAAGTATTGATTATTAGTTTTTATGGCATTCCAAAGACAACATTCGTTTTTCTTTATTTCACAAATGACACAACTTTGTTCCAAACGATTTTATTATATGGGTAGTTTGCAAAAGGGAATGTTCGTGGAAAACAAATACACAAAACAAATGCGGAAACGCCCCAGAGAAGGATTAGAAAAGAAGACGAAAAAAATTGATGCAAATTGTAGCTATCGTCATACAACGAACGAAAATTATGTTACAAATAATCGGATCAGATACTGATACGATGCCGGCATTGCTGCTGTTGAACAACCATGTTTTTCACATTATATGCAATTGTACAATTTAATCCCACTATTATGTGTTTCTTGATGCTCATCACTTTCACCTTCCCATCTATGACTGTTAAACAATTCATCGTCAAAAGCCCTGAACTCACATCGCTCCAAAATCCTGGAACTGCGACGATTTTACTACGACTTATTTCTGCTGTAACATTCATACTGATCCTCCTCCTTGCCTTCACCTTTCCTGGCGGAGTTTTCGCCTCGCCTACCTGGTTGTCGCGGTAGTATATCGTCGTGGTTCCGTTGCTAAATCTGAAGGAAGCTGAATTAGGATTTTTAACGGCGAAGTTTAATATAACTGTTGAGTCATGTTGCGAACCATTGCTCACAAGATTCAACTGTTGCACCGTTATGTTATTCATCTTGACGACAGGATTCTTGATGTCGAAAATAGTGAAAGCAAGGATGAATATTACCACAGCAAGAATCACAAAAACAGCAGTCACACACCCGCAACACTTGATGCACCTTCGTTGCCGTTTGTTATGCTTTAATTGCATAGGCAACGAATCTTCGTCGCTGCGAAGATGGGTTGAAGCAGGAGCTAAGGGGTTGCCATGCTCAGTTTCATTCTCAGCCATGCGAAACTGAAGAAGGGTATGATTCAACTTTGTATAATATTAATGTGTTACGGAGAATCATAGCGATTATAAAACCATTTTGTGTGAGTGTATTCTTCTGTAATTATGTGCCGAACGCGTTTGCACGTATTGCACGCCTTGACTATGGACTTCTGATTTCCATCTTTATCGAGACTATTAAACTAACATATTTCACTGATTCTTCTTTCAGTTTTCCAGGTAATTCTTTATGTTGCTTTCAAGAACCAGCGACTAGGTTTCACTTCAAAACAATTTAACTAGTTCATCACATTCACTCAAGATTAGAATATTAACGACTTTTCTTTTAAACCACTTAGGCTCCGATTGATTTAGTTTTCAGTAATTTGTGCATTTGCGTTTGAAACTCAATACGCAACGGTTTCTATTTGCGTTTGTTGGGCTAGATTTAATATTTTACCGTTTTGAAACTTTAAACGCAAACATATTGTAAACATCAAACTAGAAGCAGTATTATCCTGAGTTTGTTGGATAATCAACAGGAATGAAATGGACTTTGAGTTTGTGGAATTTATGTGGGGGGAATGATTGGAAATGTGAATGGAGGTTTGACATTATCTCTTATCAGAAAAGGTAGGACTGATTGATGTTAGGAGTGGAGAGTATATGAGTGTGATATGTGGAAGTTTGAGTCAATCGTGGAAAAGCTTACTTCTTCCCAAATAATTGAGACAAATCAATATGTTGTTTTGTGGCGTTACCAATTCAACCCACTCAAGTCAAGTCCTGTCTTATAGGTTTCAATTAATCCTTCTTCCCAGTATGTTCCCAAATACCTATTTTTTTATGGTCTAAACCACGAGATATCTTGAACACCTAAATTAATTCTCGTTCGAACCGATGAGGATTATAAGGGAGGCAAAACTCTCCCAACCGAATTTTAACGCAGGTGCGTACTCAGGACTCGAACTTTGAAATACCGATTTGATCACAACATTTAAGAATTTATATAAAATAGCTCCAACTTTGAAAAGTCCGTTCAAATATCCGACCATTTAAGTCTTGTTTTAAAACTAGCCGATGTTATTTTCCTAATTATTTTTGTTATTATTTGAAATTTTAGACTAATTATTGCGTATAATCTCGTGTTAATTAGGTAGAGTTGGTCACTTTATTTTATATTCAAGTGGTACTCCTCGTCGCACAAAGTGTCTTTTGAGAATAATTTAGGCTCAAATTTAACATGATATTAGAGTAAATTTTAGTGCAATAATTTGGGACGATACCATTCTTAAGGTATTTATAGTCCATTTAGTTTGTTGTTCAGTCTGATCCTGGCTGTGAGATTGTATCAAAAATCTCTATTTACCTTAATAAAATTGCTCTCTCAACTTCATATTTAAACAAAACTCATCCTCTCACAAGGATTTTTTGACAATAAAATATATCCAATTTTAATAATTATTTGAGAAAATCATAAGATAGATTGTCAAATTTGCAGAATAACACCGGAATAATGTCATTTTGGTGATAATGAAAGATTATTTTTCTATAAAAGTAGAATTCAAGTGGCGAAACAATGCGGTTTTTGCATTTTCTAAACTATGATGACATTTTTCAACCACTCTTTAAAAATTGTGAAGCAAATTGTTGGTTAATTAATTTTACATAAAATATAACAGTCAAAATAAAATAATAAAGTAATGTTGAGATAGCTTTCAAACAATTCAAAGGTTAGAAATTTTTTTGAAATTGGAACAATTTTGTGCAAATTTAATTTATTTACACAACATTTTGAGTACCTTAAACAATTAAAAAAAAATGAGTGTTAAAGATTAAATTATGTAAGAGTGGTATGATTGACTTTCTAGAATGTGGAAAAAACAGGGTGAAATAGGAGATGCCAAATGTAATTGATGTTAAGATTGAAAGAATTGTTTATATGGAAAACGTTTCTGACGAGAAGTGAGAGAAAACGACAAGCCTTTGGCAATGACCAAGTTATGGCATATGGATAAGGGTCAACAAAAAATCGACCGAATCGAATCGACATTAAAATTGATGTTAAATGGATGAATATAAATATAAAATTTTAAAAATCGATTTGAATGGTTTGTTACGATTTGGTCAATTAAAAAACCAAACTGATCCGAACCGTATCGAAATATATATATATATATATATAATTTATTACACCCAACTAAAAATAACTTATATAATGTATATATGTAATTTATAATAACTATGGAATGTTAGATTTGGTAAGTAAAAAGTCTAACTAAATTATTTTATTAAATTTATAACAAAATCGATTAAACGAACCAAATTGAACTGATTTAATCCGATAATTAATCGAACCAAACGGTTTATTCAAAAAATAGTTCAACTACAGATTCCATAAAAAAGCGAACTCACTAATTCGATTAGCAGTTTGACGAAAAAATTGAGCCAAACCAAACTATGTACACCCAACTTATGGATGGGCAGTAAACTTCTCGAGGTGGAAGTTGACTACTCTTAGTCTCTTCTCAATACTATTTGGGTTTGAAGTTATTGTGCATTTGCAAAAGACAATTGTAACCTTATTTTATATATTAGATTTACCTATATGTTATATGCTGAAATTTATTCCTTTTATATTGATATACTCATATTTTTTATTAAATATCAGATTATTGTTAACAAAATGTTGACAAAAAATAAATAATATGTTTATCTATCACAAAGTTAACAAAAAGTAGATAACTAATTGTGAATATATTGTCAACTTACTGTCAATATGTTGTCAATTTATTGCCAATATATATTATTATATTGTTCATTTATTGTCAACTAATTGAAAAAAAATAAATAATTAATTTACAATAAAATAGACAACCAATTGAAAATAAAAAAATTTATGAAATTGTCAATCAAGTGAAAATGAAGAAAACTTAAGCTTCAAAGCAAAAATAAAAACTCAAATCATAAAAAAGAGATTCGTGATAACAATTTTGAATCTTCAAAATTCAAATTTCTACAACCAGATATCATGGTCTTAAGTATTTGAACCAAGTTGAGATCATCAAGTTGAAGAATTTGTTGAGCAATGGGTTTGAGACGAAAGATCTGGGTGCAACAAAGAGAATATTGGGAATAGAGATACAAAGAGATCGTGGTGTAGAGGTGTTGTGCGTGTCACAACAGAAATATGTTGAGAAACTACTGCAGATTTTCAACATACATCAGAGTAAACCAGTAAGTACTCCTTTAGTCCAACATTTTAAGTTTGATAGTAGCATATTGCCCAAGACAGATGATGAGGTGGAGTATATGCAAAGTGTGTCTTATGCTAATGTTGTTAGGACTTTAATGTATGTTATGGTTTGCACTAAGCCAATCATTACTTATGTTGTGAGTGTTGTAAGCAAGTTTATGAGTAATTTAGAAAAAACTCACTAGAAAAATGTCAAGTGGATAATGCGATACTTGAGGAGATCAAGTAGTGTGTGCTTAGTGTATGGAAGGAATAATGTATCTAATGGATTGGTTGGTTACACAAACTTGGATCATATATGAGATTATATCTTCACTTGTTTGGATGTGCAATTAGTTAGAGGTCATCGACAGCCAACAATGACCTTGTCGACAACAGATTCGGAATGCATATCCTTGAATTTGCATAAGTTTTGTATCTATTGTGATAGTACAATGCTTTGGGTTTAGCAAAGAATCCTATTTACCATGAGAGAACAAAACAAATAAATGTTAAATTGCATTTTATTAGAGATGTATTTGATGATAAGATGTTCTTCATTGAGAAGGTGGTCATCTAACAATCTTACAAATATGATGTCTAAGCATCTGATCACTGAGAAGTTCAAGCATAGCTTGGACTTCGCAAAAGTTTGCAAAGCTGGAGCTTAACGACCTTAAAGAGCATGACAGAGAGGTGTGTTGAAAAGTTTGTTGTTAGTGTTAAATTGAATGGGAAAGATAGATCCAATGTGGAAAACTGTTTAGTTGTATCAATTTTCTTTGTAAATTTAGAGTCTGTTTGAAGTGTGTATTCCTTGACCAATATGTGTATACATATAAAGAGACGTTTTAAGGTCTATGGTAATGACATTAGGACAAAATATATATTTTTTTTCTAGTTGTCAAGGTGTATACATATAAAGAGACGTTTTAAGGTCTTCATTGTATTCTTTGACCAATACATCAATAAAGAATACTCTCTCTGCCTGTGAGCGCAGATCAATTTGATCGAATCGTAAATCTTGTGTCATTTGTTTTTATTTTCAAATCTAATTCTGCAACTCTATTGCTCAATTTCTTGAAAGTATATCATTATAAGCAGTTTGATTCAGAGAAGGTGTCTGTTATTAAGATCATATTTGGATGATTGGAGTTTTGGAGTTTTTAAGGAAAAATGGATCATCTTCCACTCAATTTAATCAACCCGTTCGTCGTCATGACTCCCATCTAACGCATCACGATAAAAGTCTGTAGATCTATGGAGGTAGTGAAAGATTGGAGAGTAGAGTGTTAGGTTTGGTAATCTTAACAATATTTATGATCGTGCTTTGATATCATCTAAACATCGATAAGAGAAATTAGGGTTACGAAAGAGAGGGAAAGTAATATTGACTTTATGCCTCACTATAGTATGCATATATTACTCACGAAGTGTTGGTTGGACTGACAATTCAACCCTCGCATGAAAGCTTGAACCCAGGTTCGAGTCCGAGGAGAGTCGCCCCCGTGAGGGAGGAGTCACGTGTCTCGCTCCGAACCCAGATTAGTATTGGTCAATGTGTCGAGGATACTGGGAGGTTCAGAAAAAAAAAAATATTGTACATATATTGTTGCAGTAAAGTCTATTTTATCCTCATATGCCTATCAAACATAACAAGGGTATAATGTTTTTACACACTTCACATATACAAGTCAACAAGCAGAGAATCTACTGACATCTACTAATAGTTTTTTCCTGCATCACAGTGATCTGAAGCTAGGTAATGACATTTATTTTGGATTTTATTGTTACATAAACATCAATTTCTGTATTTTTTTTTTTTCGTTTTCATTTGATCAATCACGCCGAACCTTCATACATCTGTGGAAATCTCATGGCATAGAAAGATTAATTACATGCATATAAAAGGGATGGATTCCAGAGAATGATTTGTAATTCAATGTGGAATGGAAGTGCTCTCATCGAAATTCAGGGGGAGTGAATTTTGTAGTCCGTCAAATAAAATAACATGAAAATAATCTAACCTTAAGAAAGTAACTATTTATTTCCTTGCGCCGCCCTGACTTGGCCAGAACTCAACAACTTTTCTCTTCCACATCTCAACAAAACGTAACTACTCCCAGCCTTTATTTGCGCCACTGATCGCATTCCAGAACGATTCTCTTGGGAGCCAACAGCAACAAAAAATGTTCCAAACCATCTCTATCACATCTCCATAACACTCCAAAATACTTACTTCTCTTTCGAAACTGTCCCCTTCTCTTTTATATACCTTTAATTGTCTACCAGTCATGCCTGAGCCGTATCATTTTCAACAATGTCAACCTCTACAATTTATCTGTAACCAACTTTGCTGATTTGCGGAGTTTCTGATACCCGTCGCTGCGGAACTGACCCATGGTGAACCTGTGGCCATGATCACCAGCCAGATTCCCGTTTGGCTGTGTTTCTGCACAGAAATAATAATACCAACAATAGTTCTAAATGCATTCTTGGTTGTATTTGTACTATATGTGTTCTTCTCCCGTCACTTTGCTGCCCCTGACTGTACAATGCTTTCAGGGCTTATTAGAAACTTCTTTCACTTGCAAGGAAGTGTTAATAATCGTTATGTACGTTAGAAGTGCTCTTTGTGGAACTCGAATTTTGTGGAACCTTTTTGATTGAATTCGTAGCAGAGCTTGCTAAGTTCTTTAGCTAAGACAGGTGCTCCACAGTAAAAGACACCTGCTCGAAACCATCGCGATGTTACTAGCCGAAACTAAAATTCAGTTTTAGTAGAAAAGATGTTAGGAGATACGGTACCTATCCTTGCATTGCAGTGCTTAGAAGACAATCTAGATAGAACTTTCTTCCAGTTAGGCCTTGCAAAATGCGTTCGCACCTGATGAAAAATCACAATGATTTCTTTCAGAAGATGTTTTAGAATCACTTGTGGGTCAGATTCTAGAAATCAGGCACAATGTGACTAAAACATAAGATGTTAACTGGAAAAGAAACAGATTTCTTACCCTTGTGCCAGAAACAATATCGACGCCATTTTTTGCATGGTTTAATGCTTGAACCATGGTAATGAGGGTCGATCTAGCGTCACCTTCTTCGTATACACTAGTCAAGTAATTGTGCATTTCAATTACACCCTGTAGTTCAAAATATTAACTTAACAATTAAGAAACTCGGATAGGAATTTTGGAAAGCAAAGGGAAATAGAAAAGATCATTGCTTATACCCTTTGATCAAGCTCAGCAACCTCATTCATGACCCCTTTGAACCAATCAAATGAACCTTGCTCTCTGGTTACCCAGTAAAAGTATGCATTGGTGGTTTTGAGTGGCTTTTTATGTTTCGGAGAAACTTTATTTGTAGTTGGGGTTTCATTGCTTCCAAAACTTTGGTCTGATGTCCGACTAAAATCTGATACTGAATCCTGAAAACAGGAAGCAGAATTGTTACAGTTTGAGTTTTGCGAAGACATCAATAAAACCTATAGCAGCAATCACATTCAAAAATGCTGCAAGTTTGAGGTACTTACTGCTTGTTCCTCCATTTTGACGATGTTATTAAGCAAGTCTTTCAGAATGCTAATAAAAGGTGTGGCTCCAATTCCAAGTCCAACAAGTAACAAGACGTCATATTTACGATAGTCTTGTGCAGGAGCTCCATATGGTCCATCTATTAAGAGCTTTGGTAGACTGTTACCGAAGAAGAACGTTATATATCATATTAAAATGACCTGATTGTTGGCAAATTCTGCAAATGTGGACATAACATACCTTTTCTTTGTAGTTTCGTCAGCCCTGAGAAGGCCACTCTTCCCGGCTGCAGGACGTTCGCAGGCCTCTGAAAATACTCTTTTTAGTTCTTGGGTCCAATCTCCAAGTTGTCTAATGTGAACACTGAGGTAGTCATCTCCAGGAGCAGATGTAATAGAAAATGGATGCCTGGTTCAACGATTCAAAACAGAATCAGAAATTGAATACTCAGAACAAGGTATAAATCAATTAAGAGAGATCATATTTTTATCAGTGAAATAGTTTAATCAGCACAGGAAAATAAAAATTCTGATAGATAACAGGAACAAGCTTCTGGCTAACAGAAAATTGTATAACATGCAACTGTCCTTAATTTTTCAACTGAATGATTTCTAAACAATATATCACAAGGCAAGAACATCTCAACAGTCAAATCTATGACAGAATGCATATTGGTGGCTTACCACTCGAATGGAGAAACGGCAGGACACTGGACAAACATATATTGTCCACTTTTATACCGAAACTGAGTAGGTTTCGACATTTGCAATGTAAGTACATTTCCAGGATAAATTGCAACCTACAATGTTGTAATAAGACAAATTAGTTCACTGAAATTATCAACAGAAGAGGACTTTCCTATGAACATCAAAAGACGAGGTGTGCTATACTATGGTATATATCTACTGCAACTGTTTTTCACTTCGCAATTTTACAATGGCATTCTGAGAGCTGGAAATTCAAGTGCTATTGTTACCTTCAAAAGCCGGACAGTGTAGAAGCCGGAACGAAAAAACCTCAGCGCTCTTTCCCCGGCGTAGATTGAAACAGGAACAGCAAGATACATCCATGTCTGCAAACAAACGTGATTTCAGCAGAGACTTCCAAACATGGAAGAACAAGAATTCAAGTTACCTTTTCTTCCATTATTCTTACCGTCTTAAGGTACCATTTATGCACAAGATAGAGGGCCGCACCATGGATAATGAGCAAAACATATACAATGACAAACAGGTGGTGCGAGTACCAGAATGCATTGAATCCTGTCAGTCTATCAAAGGGTTTTGGTAGCTTAATGAGATTACGCCTGAACCACCTTGTTGCCAGTGTAAAAGCAATTGCCATGCAGATTACCATTAGAATTCCGGTCACACCTTCTGTCCCTCTGGCCAATTTTGCATATGAAGGTTTATTTCTTCCGAAGTCATTGGCCAAATATTTTTTGTAGTCTTTTTCAGATGAATTCACAAGCCGTGGAAAATCACAGGCCAGGTGATTTCCAACATGGAGAATGACTCCAATTACAATTGCTGCTGCTATGGTCTGCGTATGTGTCAATTGAAAACAAAATATTGCAATCAGATTAAAAAAATAATGCAATTAGAGGGTTTGGCTTTAAACTGAAACTGCTTTCAATTAGGCTCCCTAACTTTTTCGACAAAGCCTAGATATTCTTAGTATTTTATTGGAACACTTCTCCTTTTAACTAACCTTCCACAGTCTACCATAGTTTTCATGTTCTTCCATAGTGCATATCTTTTGTAAATATTTAGCTGGCACGACGATGGCTTATTTATTATTAGTCATTTTGCTGGCATGTTATGACACCAAACCAAACTAATAATATATACTCTCTGGTACATATCCTTCAAAATCTACCTCATTTTCACAATTTGTCAACATTGGCTGCTTATAGTTATAGTTATAGTTACTATTATCCTAGTCCTTTTTTATACATTTCTTCAATAGTGCATCATAAATCATCATCTTAATTACAAATCTTTTATTTTCTGAATTATTACATATCATGGCAAAACTTCATATGTAGACTTTATAATCGTCTATCTCGATAGGACCCCACTTCATAGCGTATAAAACAAATAACAAACAATAATAGAAATCAAAAAGGGGTTGGTAAAAGCTTATATACCTTGTGAAAGTTGATGTTATCATCAAATGGCACAAAGTAGCCCAATTTCGTGGACCTCAGCCAAGTGATGGTATTTCTACACACTGGAAGGAGGATTAGAGCCATGTTAAATTTCAATGTCTCGGCTGCACCTTTAGCTGTTAGGAGACAGTAGCCCATGACATGATAAGCACTTTTTTCCCTGTATTGAAAGAATTTCCATGTGAATAGTCCCATCATTATCATGATCCACACTGTGACAACCCAAATTCTCTTCCAATTCTCTTGCAAAAAGTAGAGGCATTGTTTGCTCATCCTTCTTATTGGACCTTTTTTTCTAAGTCCTTGCAAGTTCTGGCTCAAGGCTTGGCTCGTGTAGCTTAATGCTTGACTGTAGTTTAGATATGTGTCCTTTTGTAAAAGAAGCGTCTCTAGTTGCCATAGCTGCATATACATGGACATTATCATCATAAAAGAGTTCAACCAAAACCATGATCAGCATGTGAGTTATATATAGTAAGGGACAAAGAAGATCTTGATCATGTGAACTGTTTTTCTCTTTCACTCCCACTGAAGGACAACATATAGGATAGCACGCGTAATGGGTATGTTTTCATGTGAATATTCAGGCATGTTACGAAGGAAAATGAATTGGTCCACATGGACTCTCAACGATGTAATGCACGTTCAGAAGTGGCTATTAGAGCACTTCTTTCGCACCAAATCAACACAGAGATTGAGCAAAGTTGAAATTAAGAAAATAATGCAGATCAGATAGTGACACTTTTTGGGGTTTGGTTTTAGTTTTTGTTTTTGCGTTTGACCTAAAAAACACAACAGTTTCTATTTCTATATGGAATATTGAGCTGGATTGATTATTTTTCCTTTTCTAAATTTGAAATACAGACATTGTAAATGACAAACCAAATACAACTTTACTAAATAGGAGCAAAGTGATCAGATCAAATTGGTTCGATGATGCACAGTCGCAAACTGACAATGGCATCGGGGAAAATGATTCAACTTTCTCCCAATTTCTAGACTATTATATTTTACTATGAAGGCCCGGTAGTTATTTCCTCATTTTAAGATATGTTCGAGTCACAAAAGACACTACTCCCTATTTTCTAACCAACTATATTCGATATTTCCGTAAACAGAAACCAATTTGACCAAGTATAGTACTTTGTTTTGGTGAGTTTTGAAAGAATGCAAATGATAAAAGAAAGCCACCAGCTGTTCAACAACCTGCAATTACTTCATGACATAGCTAAACTAACTAAAAGAAATTAAGTAAGCCGTCACCATACTGCTATTTTCTTCTGGTTATGTGAATATGACCCACGTTTGAACAATATAACGATTACGACTCATCTGATAAGCTGTAAATCTTTTTTCATCATTTCGATAGAAAACAAGATTACTTTGCAAGAAAAAGAGATGGGTTATAGTTCATACTGAGCTGTATATTTTTCTCTCTTTTGTTTCTCATTTGCCGTATTTGTTGGGCTGGTCAACTACATGTCACTAATGCTAGAAAAGTCAAAACTGTAATGAAAATAAAACTAAAATTTCAACAACCTTTTTTTTTCTTTTTGAAGCAGTAAAATAAAAATGAGACTTTAGAGTTGAGATTAAACTATGTTTGCACTCAGAAAACAAGAGAAGCTATGTACCTCGATATAGCCAAGTCTTTCAGGGTCCAGTTCCTCCATAATTAAAGCTGCATATTCCTCTGCTTGTTCCTTTAGTCTAGACAACTTATTTGCAGAAGCACTAAGCATTATGATCTGCCATCATCCAATAAAATTCATTGATGCAATAAATATTTAAACAGTTGGCCAAAATAATAAATAATTAAAGTCAAAAAAATTGAATTTACTTATAAACTCTGTTTTTCTAATTGTAAAACAAAACTGGGCATTGTACAGAAAGTCCCCACCAAACCACCCCACTAAGATAATGAGTTGAAAAAATCAAAAATATTCTATCTCAAACCATGGTAAACGAAGACCATGTTTCTTGAGAACATGGGAAACGTCAGATTAACCAAAATTAAAACTAAACAAAAAGAGTTTGACAATTTATAATAGGAGTAGTTAGTGTTGGAATTTCATGAATTATGGTAACCCAATCCTCGCCAAACGGAGATTATTATAAACAAGTCGATACCAAATCTTAGCTTAATTATTTTAGCTTGTGCATGACTTTCCCACTTACAAAGAATGGGACCTCCGAGACTCATGATTATGACAAAGAAGAAACGGTCGGCCATTAGAATAGTCCCTGCTAGAATCTCACGACTCACATATTTCGTCTTAATTAATTCATGCACGTTAATTAAAAAATTGTAATTAACCTTACTTGTTATAATTGAAAATTAAAAAAAATTAATGAAAGAGAGATACTCGCTAACATTATTAATTCCATATTTAAAATTTTCATACCTCTTTTACTTCTTCTTCTGTGATTCTGCCATCCTCATTTTTGTCCACCCTGTCCCATAACACCACATTATTTTATCAATTAAATTAATTAATCATAATGAAAAAATTAATAATTTATAAATTAATATTTTAACTGTACGGGTGAATTTCGTCTTTTCTCATCTGCTGATACTATTACTGTTTAATTACGATGATGACGGTAAAGATGATAATTCTTTTGATTAATTAAATGGTGTGATCATATTATAATTAAATAACTGATTAGATTAAACTAATTACTGCGTACATGTCGAAGAAGATCTGGAGCCTCGAATCGAAACTCTGATCAGTAATCTGCGACCAGAACTCATGAAGCTCATCCCTGCAAATCTTCTCCACTTTCAACCTCCTCCTTCTTCCTAGTGCGTCGAACAGCTCCAATGCAAATTCCTTTGAATCTCTCATTCCTTCACATTAATTCAAAATTTGAAAGAAAAATGTTACTGAGTAGAGTATAAACAACAAATATTTCTCTCTTAATTTCATGAAATATGCAATTTACCTATGCATTGAGCAAACTCGGAACGGTAAAGATATCCGTCCTTAGCAAGCTTTTGGAAATTCCTCTCAACTTCATTCCATGCATCTACCCCATTAGTCTTACTGTTACTGATAAACCTTAACCCTCTTAGAGCTTTGTGAGCTCCAGGCCTAGTCCTATCAAGCTGCGCGCGCTGTTTTCTCAGCGTGCGAGCCGCCATGGCCGATTCATTATTATTATTTAAAATTCTCGTTGCTTGACTATGACTCCACGAAAACCTACTCAGCTCCGCCTTCAACTCTTGCGAAAACTGCCTTGCTTTGGCCACTGCCTCCGCTTTTAGCTCCTGCGAGAATTGTCGCAGTTTGTTCGATGAAGTCCGCTTTACGGACGGAGAACGAGAAGCTGACGTGGCAGGAGTTTGCGGTTGAGAGGATGAAACAGTAGCGTCGTCTATAGAATCAATGTTGAGAATCGTAGCCGGTTCTACACTACGGAGTATTATCGTGTCGTCATCTTGTAAATCGAGTGTCACTTCCACGAACTCCTCTGCTGACGTGGATTCCGCATCGGAGGAAGGAAGGCCGGTGGGCAACGTATCCGAGGCCCACCGGCGTTCATGCCTCGGAGCTTCTGTCATTTTTATATCAGATTGGTACTAAAGTCAACTCAAACGCTAAGGTTTAACGAATCAGAGTGAGGGAGTGAGTGAGAGGGAAAAGTTGGAGGAGTATATGGAGAGGGAAAGTAAGGACGCGTTTGGGGAGATCTGAATGAAAAGACAGAAACACGCGAAGTTTTGTTGTTGAAATTTTTGCGTGGGAGAGAGAGAGAGGGATGTGTGTGACCACTAGAACGAAGGGAAGAATGTTTGGGTTTGTTTTGTAAACTTTATTTTGTCGCTTTTTGTTTGGAGTTTATATTATGATTTTTGTTCTGTCCCGTAGCTTCATTTGCTTCTGACGCGTTTCATTCACGAATCTATTTACAGAATTATTGACTAATTATTTTTATGTAATTTTCATCTGTTGAGTTCATTATATTGTTCGTAGACAAAATTCTAAATACATGAGATGAACAAATCATTTGTTGATACGTTGATTGTATTGTTTGTAGACAAAATTCTAAAGATTTGAGATGAACAAGCTTTGAGTTTTTCGATCCTAATATATATTCTTTTCAATACTTAGTTATTATTAGGGGTGGGAAAAAAATTAAATCGACCATTTTAAATTGAAATTAAATTTAACTAAATTGTTTTTATTAATTTTTTGGCGGTTCGTTTTGATAGCAGCTTGGGTTTTTCCTAATTTATCATGTTCGGTTTGGTTTCGGGTTGATGAATTCTCAACTCCAATCCAAATCGAATCAACTACTATTTAAATTCTATAGTAATAATGTTATATTGTATGCTAATAATGCTTATTAAATTTATATTTTGAAGTTTTATTAAAAAAATAGTTTTTATAATATTATATTTAAAATTATAATTTCAGCATACTTTAAAGCAGAAATAACATAAGAGAAAAAGAAACATTATTAAAACAAAATATAGTGTAGATTGGGAGGATTGAATTGAAATTTATATCTCTTTTCAACCCGTCAACCAGGCCAATTCAAACTGCTAAGAGTGGTCTTGTTTGATTTAATCTGCAAGAAATGATTTGTTTAGTTTGATCTGTCATTTTTTTAACTTTTCAAAATCGGTTTGGTTTGACAATCACCTTCTAACCCGACTAAACCGACCACTACTCGCTTCAAGTTATTATGATTCACAATAAGAAAAAAAGCATTTTCGACGAATATTTTTGATGGAATTTTGTTTGTAAAAAATACTGATGAATTTTATTGAGAAATATTGTTTTGGCACAATTCATCGAAAATTTTTTATTTTCAAAAAATTTTATAATTTTTTATTGGATATAGTTTTTCAAAATTTCTGACAAATTTTGTCGAAAATATTTTGACGACATTGGTTGAAAATTCTAAACATTTCTAACCAAATTCAACAGAATTTTTATAATTTTGGCGAATTTATTTAAAATTTTTCGATGAATTTCGTAATAAAAATTATATCGCTGAATTTATTTCATAAAATATCCAATTAGTTATTGATGAGGACAATTATGTAAATATCAATATTAATTTATAAAAAAATCAATAAATATTATCTACTTCCCGAGAAATACAATTTGAAACAAACAACATTTATTCTTACTTCGTAGAAAGTTAATTCCCAGGAAATACGACTTCTCGGAAAATACACTTTAAAACAAACAACAATTATTCTTACCTCCTGGAAAGTTAATTCCCAGGAAATACGATTTCCCGGGAAATGAACTTCCCGAGAAGTCTACTCATTTCAACGAAGTGAGGCCTAAGTAATTAACATTCTAAACCAACTTAATGATACATATTAATTGACAAATCTTATAAGTTTAATCTGAAAGGAGATTACAATTAGTGAGATTAAAATAGAAATTAAAGAAGTTATTATTATTGTGAATATTCATTAGTCAACTTCATCGCCTTGCACATTGAGGTTGTGCTTTGGTCACAACCTTTGTATTCGTTAATTATTTATTTAAAATAAACTTTATCCGCCTAATTGAGTTTAATTTTCTTAACAAAACATTCTAAAATAAGTAAAGACTGGAGTATAAATTAATTTAATATAAAAAAATTCATCATCAAATTGTTTTAAAAAATATTTCGATCA
>CANYCX011024315.1:0-19340 GCA_948193385.1 Breynia disticha f. nivosa | reverse complement strand
CTCTCAATTATGATTCGTAGCATACCCAATCATACCCATACTTGTCAACCTTTTACGGCCACGTTAGGCGTATGTCAAAGCACACTAGAAATCACAACTAGAGACATAGTGATTTCCAGTATAAGGATAACATTTGGCATTGCAAATGGTGATCGCTCTCCAAGTATAATGCTCTACAATATACCTATGCACTTTGCTAGATATCCCAAATATCTATGACCCATAGAACATGATCATCTACAAAGTACATACTAGTCTTAGTTCATTTCTATTCCCATAGAAACAAGCGACTAGGGATATTCAGAATGTTAATCTCATATCTTCCAAGTTCTACTATCAAGGTCCTCAACCTTGATACCTCAATTGCTTAATTAACATTCTTGGATATTTTATCAAACAATATACCACCGGTCAATACATCATATGATAAAATAATGCCTCATAATTTTATTACGCAATAATAAAAGTTACAAACAATGCATTGGGCTAGGGCTTACACTAACAATTTGTATGACTTATAAGATTGCTACACTTGCTCGTGTTATAATAAGATATGGTGTGTTAGGTATTTTGCTCTGTCTTATAGCTAAGTTAGGAAGCCTTATCAATGTGTGTGAGTTAACGAAGGTTTAAAGTAAATAGAACACCATCATATAATAAACATAACTAATAGTGGAATCATGAATGAAACTACTTAGGGTAATTAAATTGCCTAGATGAGACTTGAAGGAGAAATTTCGAGGAAAAACTAAGTAAATGGGGAAAGCATGAGTGTATACCATGAGTGAGAAAATGAACAAGATTGAGCATGCATTAAGTCCCGCATCGACTAAACTGAGAGTTCCAAATCTATAATTAGTATTGAAAAAGTGGAAAGCGAGTATATACGAGGGATACAAAGAAAAGCAATCCTTAAAGGTGATATTGAATTGATGAGATTGGGGAACTATGGTAAAGTATGTTGAGGATTAGTTCATAGAGTGTGATTCTTGAGGTTTGCTATTGCGTGTCCCGTCTCTTAAAGGTGGTGCCAGGGTGGTATCTTGTATGAGGAAGTACGGTCTTCGTCGTCCTACATTTGTCCTTGACCACGGGAGGGCAGTACTTGCATTTCTCAAAAAAGTCTTGAATTATGCATTTCCTTCTTCATCGGCTGCAAATTTGCATATTGTGAGAGTTAGATGAGGGAATTTGAGAAAATGAAAATGGATCGATCATAATGATGACAAATAGACAACGGTTTTACGAAAGCAATATGATCTTGAGGGGTCATGAATAAGTTATTACGATATTTCTTAGTGCAAATAGGATGAGGTGAACGATAGCACTCGTACGAAGATGAGTGTTGTTGACAGACCACGAGCTCAAGGTTGGAGCGTCTGAGGAAGCAAGTCAAGTTGATCCGAAAACCTAACTTACTTCTAATTTCGGGGACGAAATTTCTTAAGGGGGAGAGTTGTAACGCCCCAGAATTTATACGATGAAAACTATGAGAAAATGTCGAAAAAGGGCCGAAAGTTGGGCGGAAACAGGCTGGGAACGGCCATGGAAACCGTTCCATAGCCGTTTCGAGTTTCCATAAGTTGGAAACGGCTAGGGAACGGTTTCAAGGCCGTTTCTCATGGCCGTTTAGCTTATTCTGGCAGCTTAAAATGTGTTAGACGCGAGTTCATTTGGGGCTAGAGAAAAATAGAAGTTTGTTTGTCCAAAACACTTAGCCAGGTCCTCCAGAGACGGGGGTGGTATGTTAAGAGATGGGTATATGAGGGGATTTTCCAACTTTGAGAGTGGACTCTCTTACGCGCATTATAAGACCCCGGGGCATGCATTTAGTATAGACACATTAGCAATTCATGGTTATTCAACTATATAGTTTAAGGATTTGGTATGGATATGGAGACGAATGGGTTGTGCCATGAATTGAATCTATACTTGTTTAATTTGTTGCAAGTTGATTGTTGTGAGTTTGTTGCCACTTAATCTAGTGTGATTGTGTATCAATGGTTGATATGCATATACGTTGTGAATTGGCACTGAGAATGATTGCATACGAACTTGATTAGGATATGAGTAATGCCTGACTTGTTCTCTATGAATCTTATGAGATATTTGTGAATATTATTTTGACTTATAAAGAAAACAGATGAGCTAAGTTTGAGTCGCCTTTTTTACAAACAAAAGACCACTAAAGAACTGTGTTTGAATTGCTTGCTTTGTGTGTTAATTAATACCTAACCTATAGTGAAATCGGAGGAGGCTTAGGCCTGGAGGGCCGAGGTTTCCCCTGCGCATCCGACACAATAAATATAAGGGTCGCTTTGTGCGCAGATCGACAGGTATCAGGGATGGGACGACGTGATCGGCGAGGCTAGCAGTGCAATACTGAAGGTCGGGCTCCTAATTGATTTAATTGCGAATTTTCATGTATTTATACATACATTAATATAGATGTTTTTATAAGTTAATACTTTAAATGTATTTTTCCCGCGTCTACATTTCAAATTGAGATTTCGTATTGGGCTGTACTTGATGTTTTAGAAAAAGATGTTTTCCCCTTCATCTCTTATACGACTTATGTTTAAAAGAAAAAAATATAGTGCATTTCCGCATTTAAAAGAAAACGAACTTCGTGAAAATTGACATCACATTAAGTCCTCCAAAGTCTGTATGGTCCGCTCAGACTGACCATCAGTCTGGGGATGAAAAGCAGTACTGAAATTCAATCTGGTACCCATTGCCTCTTGCAAACTACCCCAGAATCTTAAAGTAAAATGAGGGTCTCGATCAGATACAATGGAAACTGGTACCCCATGCAGTCGAACCACTTCAGACACATACTTTTCTGCTAATCTGTCTAAAGATTCATCCTGCCGCACTGCTAGAAAATGTGCAGACTTCAACAACTGATCCACTATTACCCACACTGCATCATTCTTCCTGAATGTTCTAGGTAAACCCATGATAAAATCCATTGTGATCCGTTCCCATTTACATTCCCGAATAGACAAAGATTGTAACTTCCCAACTGGTGCTTGATGTTAGGCATTTATCTGCTGGCAACTCAGACATTTAGCCACGTGCTCCGCAATTTCCTTTTTCATACCTGACCACCAATACAGAGGTTTCAGGTCTCTGTACATTTTCGTGCTTCTCGGGTGTACAGAATATCGTGAAGCATGCAGTTCCAACAGAATTTCCTCTTTTACCTCTGAAATATCAGGTACACACAACCTATCCCTGTAGTAAAGAATACCCTGTGCATCAAGTCTATAAGGTGTTTCTTTACCCTTTTCTACTTTTTCCCTAGCTGCAACAAACTTCTCATCTTCCATTTGCCATTCTTGAATTTGATCTCGAATAATCGGTCTCACCGATATATTCGCTAGCAACCTCTCTTCAATGACTTACATCTCTAACCTCAATTCTCTCAGTGCAAACAATTATTCCACCTTGTACGCTATACCATCATCTGACGTTTGAGATTTTCTGTTCAATGCATCAGCTACCACATTAGCTTTCCCCGAATGATATTCTATAGAGCAATCATAGTCTTTCAGCAGTTCAATCCACCTCCTCTGCCTGAGATTTAACTCCCTCTGGGTGGTGATATACCTCAAACTTTTGTGGTGAGTGAAAATCTTGAAAGTTTCTCCGTAAAGATAGTGCCTCCAACTTTTCAGTGCATGAATTGTTGCAGCAAGTTCTAGGTCATATGTGGGATAATTCAGCTTGTGTGGCCTTAATTGTCTCAAAGTATAGGCAATAACATTCCCATCTTGCATCAACACACCACCAAGTCCCATTCTAGACGCATCAGTATATACCACAAACTCCCCGTCAGAGGATGGCAAAGTCAACATTGGAGCTTCAGTCAACTTCTTCTTTATCTCCTCAAAGCAACTCTGACATTTATCACTCCACTCATACTTGGCATTTTTCCTTAGCAAGCTGGTTAATGGTCTCACTAAAATGGAAAATTCCTGATTAAATCACATTTAGTAACATGCTAACCCAAGAAAGCTTCGAATTTCAATCACAGTTTTGGGTACTTTCCACTCTTCCACTGCTCTCACTTTAGATGGATCTAGTTGAACACCCTGACCCAAAATCACATGTCCCAGGAATGCGACCTTCTCCAACCCGAATTCATACTTCAAGAATTTAACATACAGTTGTTTTTCCCTCAAAAGTTGCAAAGTTACCCGTAAATGCTCCTCGTGTTCTCTTCGGCTCCTCGAATAAATAAGGATATCATCAATGAACACCATTATGAAAGTATCCAGATAGGGTTGGAATACTTTATTCATGAGGGCCATGAACACTGCAGGTGCGTTAGTTAATCCGAAAGGCATAACAGTAAATTCGAAATGTCCATACCTAGTTCGAAAAGTTGTCTTAGGTATCGAGTTATCCTCCACACGTAATTGCCAATACCCTTACCTTATGTCAATTTGGGAAAATATTGTTGTACCCCTTAATTGATCCAGCAAATCATCAATCCTGGGCAATGGATTGATGATTGTTACCCGATTGTTACCCGATTCAGCTGGCAATAATCTATGCACAGTCGCATACTTCCATCCTTCTTTTTCACAAACAATACAGAAGCTCCCCACGGTGAAATGCTCAGTCTAATGAACCCATTTTTAAGGAATTCTTCTAATTGGCTTTTCAGCTCCTTCAATTCAGCTGGGGCCATACGATAGGGTGCAATTGAAATTGGAGTTGTTCTCGGTATAGTTTTGATTTCAAAATCCACTTCCCGACTAGGAGGTAATCTAGGAAGTTCTTCTGGAAACACGTCTGGGTATTCACATACTACAGGTACCTCAGACACTCCAACACTAGGTTGCATAGTGTCTGTCACACTAGCCTAATACGCCTCACACCCTTCCTGCATCAAACTCACAGCTTGAACCGCAGAGATCAAACAAGCAGGTATTACTCTTCTCTCTCCAACAAACAGTACTTTTTTACGACCCTCAACATCAATCAAAACTTCTTTGGTAAAACAATCCAGGACAGCTCTATGCTTCGATATTTAGTCCATTCCCAAAATCAATCTAAAATTCTCCAAACAGAGTACCACCAAATCCACACAAAATTTACGGTTACCTATTAGTATAGGGAAAGATTTCACTATTGTTTTTTCTCTCACTATCTCTCTAGATGGCATCGATACTTCTATCACACAGCCCAAACTAAATTTCCAGGCATGATCATAATTAATGAATGAGCATGATGCACCCGAATCAAGAAGCATATGAATAGGAAAGAATGAAATGTAAACTGTACCAGATATGACATTGGGATCCTTGACTGCATCAGCTCTGGATATTTCATACACCCTAGCCTGTGGTGCTGCAGTGGCTGGTGGCTGTTGAGCACGAGAACCTCAAGCATAAGATCCCGCTCTCCCTGAATAAGATCCTCTACCCTTACTTCCAGCAACACTTTTTTGATTTTCCCCACACTGCTCTGGTAACTCTTAGCCCTAGCTTCATCATTCCTCCTCTGATAGCAGTCTCTTGCCACATGCCCTTTTTTATGACAATAGTAGCAGGTTATATCAGCATCTCTCCTGCCTTCCAACTTACTCCTCTGCATTTGTCTAGAAAATTGTTTCCCTCTGGAGCTCGCTTATCTACTGCCAAATCTTTTAAATTTGGTAACTCCGGACCTTTGGGTACTGGCATCTTTAGCACCACCAAAACTTTTAGCATGCTTGGCCTTCTTGGCCTCCTGAGGCATTTCTGCATTCAATGCCTTCTCTGTCGCAATGCAGTTGTGAGCAGAGTAGAGTAAGTAGGGGGTTGGACCGCCAATAGCTTGCTAATCTCTCCCGTCAGCCCCATCTCAAATCTATCCCCTTTTGCCTCGTCGGTCTTCACTTCCTCTGGTGCATATGTGGATAGTCGAGTAAATTTAACTTCATACTCTGCCACCGAGAGTTCACCCTGCATCAGATTGAGAAACTCTGCCTTCTTTTCTCTTATGTACACATGTGAGGTGTACTTATCAGCAAACACTTTTTGGAATTCCTCTCTCGTCATAGTGAGAGGCACGACTAAGCTCCCTGGGACCATCTCACACCAATTGATTGCTTCACCCTCTAGCAAGGATGTAGCGTAAAGAACTTTCTGCACTGGAGTACATTGCATTCTCCTCAGCACTGTTCTGTGTCCCTCATCCAATCTTAAAAAATATAGGGGCATTCACATTCCCCTGCACCGACTCGAGAGAACCGGCGGCTCCGTGTGCACTTTCGTTATGTCCTTCTTCCATTCTAATTTAAGAAAAAGAAATAAGGATTCCATCCATTTAAACTCTATATAACTTTAATGTACATGACCAATTGCAACATTCTAGCATGCATGCTCTTAAAAACCAATTTAGTAAACCAAATTAAAACCCATGATGTCAAGAACCCAAGTTTTAACAAACCTAGGCTCTGATACCTCTAAATGTGACCCCCGAATTCGACTATTACATACGTATAACTTCCCTCCTGCAAGCGACACTCGAACTCAAAAATCAAGTTTCTGATTTTTAATAACGTAATATAAACAATAAAGAAATAGAATTTGAGGACATAAAAAAATTCATATTTCATAACATAATTTCAAAGTTTTACAAAAACATGTATTGAATTAAAACAAAGTTTACAACTAACTTAGGCTGTGAAAGAAATAAGAAGCGCAATATTCCTATTTCGATAATAACCTGCCAAAATACTATACGTGCCAAATGTATACAAAGTTATGTACATAATCATAAAATCCTTATCCAGACAAGTGCACAACACACCTTGGTTCTTCTCTTCGATCTCCAATTTTCTGAGCAATGCACACCTTCTCGTCCAAAATTTAAACTTCTCGAGTTTCTGCTGAGCGTAGCAGGCAATAAAATGCATGAGTTATAAAACACAGTAAGCAACATAACCATAAATGGTCAACATCATTCAATATCAAACAATTTCAACATCATTTACATAATCCAAATCATCACCCATTACATTTTCATTCTTTTCAACATTTATACCCAATTAACTTTGAATTGATTTAGGATACAAATGATGAAAACAATGAGTTTTTGGCCCAATTTGACCACCTACACAGTTTTGCAAGCAGTACACGATTTTGCCCTGTAACCTTACTCTGATCCGTGTAGCTCGCCAGAAAGAGTACACGGACTCGATATGGTACACGGTCTGGTCCATGTACTTATGCTCTGGTCCGTGTAGCACTCCAGTAATGGTACACGGACATTTGAGAACTACACGGTCTAGACCGTGTACTTTTCAACTTGGTCGTGTAGCTCATCAGGCTCATTCCATCCTTATATAAAAATCACCCAACTCATATTCAACACATATCCATTCAATCCATACAATTCTCAATTCAAATTTATCATCAAAACCATCTTTATAACATCAAATCAAGCTTCCAAATCACATCTACCATCAAGATAACTCATCCAAACATAATCAACAACATTCACAATTTCACCCATTCAATAAATCATCTATGCATAGTAATCCACAAAAACATAAATGTAATGAATTGAGATTGCATGTTCATTAATGCATCGCCTAGTATGATCATTCATACTCCAACTCCAGTTTTCCTCATTAGACCATTACTTAACCATTTTATACGACGTTTGCAAACAGGCCTCATCAGCCGGGGGTACAGGTTATATGATATTGGATCCATTTATGATCTTGCACGCAAAGTGCCACAATTTGCACACAAAGTGCCTATAATTGGCACACTCTTACACCCTTAAGTGTTTTCAGTTTATCCACACGTGCCCGATAGAGGATGTTCTACATACTAAACGATTAGTAGCTTCTTGTTCACACATAACCATAACCACTCCCTCTTTCTTATTTACTCATAATGAGTCTTTTATATGTTTATGCTCACAAGGAGCCACAGACACTTTATTTACTCCCTAAGAGTTTTCATATGCATGAATATAAAGTGCATACTTATGCAACCAACCATGCCACTCACAGTCTGATCACACTATGCTTTCAACTAAATGTGAAGTCCAATATCATCCATATCGACACAATCACAATCCAACAAACATAGCCATCACGTATATACAGATAATTTATCATTCATCAAATTCATTTTCAACCTCATTCATAAACAGTACATTATCATAATCACAGCATACTTCCACAATTCATGTCAACTTTAACCCATCAATTTACAACAATTCACTTCTCATAACGCACTATCAATTTAAGTTCAAACCAGACACATCGCCTTTAATCTATCAGCCACACATATAAACATCATATTGCATACACTCACTCAACCAAATCACACATTTTTCATACAAGAAACATACAAGCAGCAGAAGTTGCACTCATGTAACTTACATTTCAAAACTCGTCTATTGTCTCGTATAGGAACCACCTTCGCCCTGATTAGGTCCTCCTAATCATAATTAAAGATTATATCAATTACATATATGTATATAAGTTTACTAGAACGATAATTAAATAATGATGCCACGTTTATATATATATATATCTTTATCATATTTTACTAGCAATTCTCTTCCCTCATTTACTTCCTTCACCTATCCTTTACTTAACTATTTTCTTCCCTTATTACTAAACATATCCAACTCTTTTAATAAACTCATTGAGGTATAAGTTTACCATTCCAACTGACTGATACCTAACCTATACCCTATTTCCTTCTATTCCCTTTCCAAAATCCTAAACAATTTTCCCTATTCTTTCATTACTCATACCTCATTAAGGACCCAATTAAATTGACCATAAATAACACCTCACTAGAGTCCATAGAAACCTACCCAGCAACGAAACTTCAAAACGAACCTAAGGCTAGAAAACCCAATCACGTCACTTTTACCCTTCCATCTTAAAACATCGATTTCAAGTACCAAAACGATGAATTAACACCAACAATAAGTACTAATGGTTTCTACACATCTTAAGCTTTCCAACAAGCCATAATCACTCAAATCGGAGCTTGAATGAATGAAATATCTCGTCGGAAAGTCGGGACATAAACAAAAACGTGATTCAATGCTTTCAATTCGAAGAAACTTACCGATTCAAGATCTCTATCGGATCCTACAACTCCCAAACTCCAAGATTTGTCGAGGTTCAAGGTTAGCTAGTTCAGAATTCGAATCGGAATTTTTGGAAGCAAAAATGTGACTATGGAGAAGTGTGTAGAGAGATAGACTTACGTGAGTATATATATAGTTTCGGGTTGACGGTTTTACCCTTGGCACTACAAAGTTATCTTCCTTTTGATTTTCTCTCTCCCGGTTGAACTAACCTCGTTAAATTTTTAATCCACACAACGTCCCACACTCCCCACTGATTAATAATTAAAATATTTTTCAAAAAATTTATTCGTACATTGATTGAATATTCTATTTAAATTTTTAAAATTTACATAAAATGGAGGGCGTTACATGATATTTATTAATTGAAAAGATTCAGATTATGAAAGGATAAAAGAAAAATTTTTTAATTATGTGTATTTCAATTGATTAATAATTTAGTTAATAATATGATTAAGAACATACTAAGTATAGGATGTTTTATTAATCCTTCAATAATCTAGAGTTTATTATTTTACCATATCACTCTTTTGGTTTTCGACTGCTTTTGATTTGAGTACAATTATAGCCTTTACTGAAATGACCAATCTCAATTTAGAAGAGTGTTTGATTTATCATTAAGTATGTCATATAATTCATTTCATCCTTCGTACACATAACTCAAATGACTATGTTCCAAGATAAATAGGTTTTAAAGTTAAGCCATACTTTTATGATTTTCAAACCTTGGTTAACCATCTTTGACTTAGTACACTTAATTGATCAACATGCACTTGCATTTATAAGACATATTAAGTCACTTCACTTAGTTACTCATCTTTCTATATAAAGATAGCTCACGTGTTAATCAAAAACTTCTTGCTTGAAGTCATGATGCACACATTTTTCCTTGTCTATATGTACTAATTGACAACTTTAACAATTATCTTTTTATATACAAACTTAGCTCATATGATTAAAACACTTCTAATAAGTCTTTATCATATTTTTACTTTCACATGTACTATATAAATAATTCAAATATATTAGGAATATATCCTTTTGTATTTAATTTATAATAGAATACTTAGACAAGCATGGATATAATGGAAACTTATGTAACTACCATTAAATAATAAACCAAAATCCAAAATAATATCCAATAATTATGAAAAATCATAACAATGTTTTACAGAGGGTCAACATTAAACATTTATTCATAATCTAAAGAGTCTAAAATCTTAATCTTGAAGAGGGTCACCAACAAGAGACCACTGTGCTCATTAACCTCTATAAAGATGCTTATTCTTCCCTTCCTTGAAGCAGCAACTTACTTCTTTGTACCTACACATTTGAATCACTAATGTTAGAACATACACAATTAGTATAAATACTAAAGTGGTAGAAAATGTTAGACCTGCAAACTTAAATGCATGAACTAGATGCCTTAGTCCCATTCCACTTTTTCTCTTCTTTGTAGAGCTTGTAGTTTTTCCTTTAATGATCGATTTGGTTGCATTAGAAGCAAGAACTCTCGCTCTCATTGAGCTTTGACTCACTTACCTTAGGAGGAGGAGGTGGATTTTTAGTCTCACTCTTACTGGGTTTAGGACTGATGGGTTTAGACTTCATCTTCTTTTTAAGCCTTGGGTTAACTCTCACTAGGTCTAAGAAGTCCAATTAGCTTTGCCTTGCCTAGTTCTTTGCTTTACCTCTTTATTCTTAGAACATTATCTTTAATTGCACCATGATCTCATATGCCTCTAAGTCCATGAATTTCCTTCACAACTTAGGCATCATTATGGCTAATACAAGATAAGTCACATTATTATAGCCACTCTATATTTTCTCAAAGGTGTCCCTTTAAATGACAATGAAGTTTCTCATATATTTTAAGGTAAGTGTTTTTCCAACACATACAATCTTCTCTCTCTTTTAAGAAGCTTTCTCAAATTTTGAGAATATTCTATGTTGTTTGAACCATTTTGTCCCTTTTAATGGTTATTCACAGTGTGAAATAATTCATATTGGTTTGGTTGTGTCAATTTTCAACCAATATAATAAAGATTAACTAGATTAGTTAAGGTCTTATATGAGACCATAAATCGAATTGATATTTCTTTAAACAATTCATCGTTAGTGATTCTTTGTGGACAACGATCCACTTTTCACAACAACACTCTAGTCAAGTTGAGCTAGTACACCTAAAGGTTAAGCTACATGGGTAGGGAAACATTTAATCGTGCTCGATACATGACTTTTGTATTATATAGTCCAATAAGTCAAGTTTTAAACACAAAAGCCCCTTTTACGTTGCCTAGGTCTTGCCATACTATTCTATGTTAATTGAAACTAAGTTTCACAGCCCACGCTTCACTAAGAAAGAAGGGTGCACCTAGGACTCGTAGTGTATGTGACAAACATTCAAGTTTATTGACATGGTTCAAATTGGGAAGACAACATTGTTAATTACTATTAAAGGAATTCATTTTAATGATGACTTATTATGGGATACACTTTTGATTTGACATGGCATATATGTACATCATGCATTAAAAGTAAATCACGAGATCATGGATCTAAACTATTACATTGTCAATCTTTGATTTGTGGGCTTCCACTCTCGACAGTTTTGGGTTCTCCACTCTAGTCTGGTGGGATTTGTACTTCTTGAGCTTGAAATATTCATTCTAATTTCTATATCAAGAATCATAAAATAAAATTACAATAATACTTTCACAGCATGCATGATATATTCAAAATTACAAACCCTAGGCCCCTAAACGCAACATGCAAATCCATTCATTCAAAATAAATTCACACATCATAAAATACAAGGCATTGAGAGTTAATACAAAAGTCTAATTTTAAAGATTAGTATGTCTGGCCCATTAAGGAAATCCTGCTTCAAATTAACTAAGGAAATCTTAGTGATAGGCTTGATTAGAGGCCCAATGGATTCATCGAATGACCAATTCCTTAAAAATCCTACTTCACTTGATAAAAAGGCTTGGACTTTAGACCAACATAGCTATTAATTTCCAGTATCCAATTTTAACATAAGTCATTCACACAAAATACTAACATAATAAAATTGTGTACAACATGAATAAACATGATTAAGCAACATTTAATCCATATAATGTTAATGTCAATCATAATGCTTACATAATATTCAATTGGATCCATTAGAATAAGCATTATAGCATGCTACAAAACCATTTGAACAATGAAAAAAGATTACACAGACAACAAAATGTCCCCATAGCAAAACAAAATGGTACACGACCATTTACATATTGAGTTTCTACATGTCTAAAGACCTATGGCAGCAGAAAACACAAAGAAAAACATGTAGAAGACAAACTAGGATATCACCCAAACCGTGATTAACAACACAATTGACAATAAGTTGAAAAACTAGTTTATAAAAATAAAAAATTTAATGAATGATTAAATCTTTACCTCATTGTCTTCTTTAGATGATTATGTGTGAACAAAAATAGTAACTACTACCTCAAAATACTCTGACGCAGCCTTTAAGTCACCTTTTCAAAAACCACAAATGTAGTTCCTCTACAAAAATAACACACAGATCAATGGAAGTTTGTACTAGCATAAAAGGAATTACGAATCACCTCTTTCTCATCAATTTAGATGAAAATTTATGAATCGGATGGCACCACAATGATCAAAGCCAATGGTCAACCCTTGGATTTCACGTTTTCATAGAGAAAAATCCTAAAGAATCAACTTCTTGATTCTTTTTTAAGAGCTCCGGCCAAGAGAAGGGAAGAGAGAGAGGTTGAGGGCATTTGTATAGAAAGGTGACTTAGGGTTTTAAAAGTTTATCTTTCACTTTTTAAAACCAATCCAAAAATTCTAAGTATATTAGGATTATAATGAGTTTGAATTTTTTTTAAAAAATCTCCTTTCTTTCCTCTTTTATATTGACCGAATATTTGGAGAGAAATTAGGAGATTTTTATTCTCCTTTTATCTATCCATTTTAACATATCCAAAAGGTTAAATATTCTTACTTTTATTTCTCCACATTATCCTGTCACATGTATTCATTTAAGACATCATATTTACTAAATAATCTTTGTCTTAAAATCATGTGAGAAATGAAAAATTATATTTTTCATCCTTTTTAGGCGCAATTACCAAAATTCACCCTAATGCCCAATCCAATAGCCAGACTTTTGACTTAAGATGAAATTCCAAAAGTACTCTTTTAAGTTTTTTTGTTGTTCGTGTGCGATTTGCAGGACTATTTAATAATGGCAATGAATTTATAATTCAAGAATCATAGGCAGTCTCTAGTAAGACACTATGACCATCCAAAATTAAATAGCTGAAGAGCGAAGTCAATAACCCTACTACAATTCAAATTCATCCATTGACCTTGGTATCATGATTAACATAGGAGATGTCCTATACATCCTTATTTAGTGCTAAATCACTTTCTTAATCTCAATGAAAAATTAGATAAGTTCAAATGAATGACCTAATCATTCCATTCAGGTGCGGGCACACTCTTCCTAATCTTGTCTATCAAGCGGCCAGTGATATCTTCTCTTATTTTCATGAGAGGGTCAATCCCTTCACTTCACTTATGCTTTTTCTTGTAATCCTTAGCATATCCAACTATACCCATACTTGTCAACCTTTTACGGTCATGTTAGGCTTATGTCAAATTTCACAAAAATCATAATAAAAGAAATAGTGATTTTCAATCCAAGGATAGATATTTAGCATTGCAAATATTGATCACTCTCCAAATACAATGACCTACATTGTATTTATGAACTTTTTTAGATATCACATATTCATGACCCCTAGAATATGATCACCAACAAAGTACATACTTGTTTTAATTCATTTCCATTACCATAAAAACAAGTGACTAGGGATATGTAGAATGTTAATCTCATAACTTCCAGGTTCTATTATCAAGGTCCTCAACCTTGAAACATTAAGTGCTTAATTCACATTCTTGGATAGTTTTACCAAACCCATACCATAGGTCAATATATGAATTGATAAAATAATGCCTCATAATTTTATTGCTCAATAATAAAAGGTACATACGATGTATTGGGGCTAGGGCTTACACTAACATTACAATCTACAAAGGTACATACAATGTATTGGGGCTAGTGCAAAATTTTGAAAGAAATGCAGAATAGTGGAGATCTTATGCAGATTTGATTCGCTCAATTTTAGACTTAATCTAAAACCAATTTTAATCATTCCTATGAATCCAAATCATTACCAAACATGTTTTAATAATTTTCTAGCCATTTAAATCAATAAAAAAATCAACTTTAATAGATTGATTAACATAAAAACCTTCATTCAAAACATAATAGGTTTCAATGCCTGATAAAAATGTAGTTTTATCAATTCTAATGTATTCACTATTAACAACCTTAATCAAAATAAATTCAATATCACTAACACAAACAATTTCTACCAATTAACCTAAGATAAAAATGTAATCTTTTATTTATAAGATTTAATTTTTATTCTAATTCTAATTGGTTTTACGACAATCAAAGCAGTTAAAGATGCATAACCTTGCTTTGTTACCACTGTTCGAAATCAGACATGGCTTTGATGTGTTATTTTACAAACAAATCAACATAGTGGAACATAAAAACATGTTAAAAATGATTTCAAACAAGAACAACACATACAAGAATTAAGACCTACATAATTGTAATGTTTTTATGATTACATCTTGTAAGCATTTACCAAAAACTAAAAGAAACACAAATTGAAAGGCAATAATTGATTCCCTCTTCTAAAATACCACACAAGTTTCCAACCAGAGTGCTAGCTCTTCTTTTCCTTCCTTCCATGAGCGATCAAATGAGTATAGGTAAGAGAGAAAAATGACTCTTCTTCTTCCTTCAGTGATTTACATGATTCTTACTTTAAGAACGTTAGAAGCCTTTCTCTTTTTTGAACAAAGGTCTCAAACAAAGGACAAAGGAACAAGGGCAACACCAAAGTGAGAGAGAAGGATATCCACGCTAGTGTTAGGGTTCAATTTTTTCTTGTTCCCTCATCCTTGTATAACAGTGTTGGCCCCTTTTTTTCTTTAACCCAAATGATCGACTATCTAAGCAGTATTATCAGATTTGATTTTTAATCATATTCTAATAATATCTCCCTTATTCTATTTTTAATTATTTTACTTGATTAGACAGCCAACTTAATTAGGAAATCACAATTAATTAGGATGCTCTAATTAAAAAGACTAATTAAAAAAAGCTTCTCTTTAAGATCTATAGTCATGTGTCCATTAATTGGCCTCACTGTATCCCATTACTTGGCCTCACAGTGCTCATTTGATCATCCATAGAAGGCCAAACTATTTTCGTAACTAAATTAGCCCAAATATGTGTCTAAATGAAATACCAAAAATTTCCTTTTTAGCAATCAGTTCACGTATGATACTATAGGTCCATTCGAACACGACATTGAGATGTAAAACTTCCTAAATGTTATATATTCACTTTAGCAAGTCATATTGACAATTCAAATTTAGTGAAAATGAAGTTGACATTTACTCAGCCTTATGCAATCTTATATAGTCCCTTACCCTAAAATGTTAGAATTACATAGGGCTCGGCAGAGTCACTTTCAATTCCTTTTTGATATTCCAGTGACACAGAATTTGCAGTTCATTGATCAAGTTGCAGGTGAAATTTGTCTCTCGTTAAGGTATTCGCTTCTCTTCTCTCATGTTTTCTAACATGAAACAGTGCAACATGACATACCAAAATGCTTACACTAACAAATTCTGAATTAACTTCTTTCACTAAATAACCCTTTATAGCCACTCTTGCTAATATTTTCCCAAGTTGTGTCAAATTTGACCTTACATAATTATTAAGACTTCTTCTTAATAATTTTAATGTATTTTTTCTTTTATAATCAATATCATTTTTATAGTGTTTAAGAACTATTCATGTCCCTCTATGGATAGCTCTTCTTTTCATTTTTAAACACTATAAATATACTTTTTAATATTTTTAAGTGTATAAGTACCATTTATTATAAGTACATAGTATTAGCCTTCATTATAGATCTACAACATGAGTGCATGGGAGTGTATTCATGATCTCTCTATCTCTCTATATTGATGAAGAATTACTACTACTTATGATAACTCCTCTAGATAAGAACTCATTCTCTTTCTTTTGAGTTATCCATGTAAAAATGGTTTATATCCTTTCTATTGTACTTTATATGATTTATTTCCTAAGAAACAAAATTCTACTAGATATTCATACTTTGTATCAATTTTAGTTTTTAATAAGTCATTTATTGGGAAACATCTCCAACCATTGCTAAACTTTTAAATGTTGAAAATTTGATTCCAATAATTAGGATGTCCTCATAAAGAACTAGAGAAGTGTTTATTCTCCCACTAAAATTATGTATATACAACTAAAATTATGCATATACAAGTTTCTTGAAACCTTTTATGTAGTAGAGAATGCTCTCACTAGACTTATGAACTTTTCTCTTAATACATCATTTCCTCTAGAAAAGGAAATTGTGAAACTTGAAGTTACTTCAAGTTCTATTTTACTCATACTGTTCTTCTTGAGAAATTAGTCTTCTTTTAGAAAATAGCTTGATTGTGCAACTTATATGTAAGTTCTAAATTGACTAGTAAGATAGTATTCCTTTTCTCTTTAATGAATAACCAATAAGCACTTAGGTTCTTTGGCAATTAGCATGTCCATACTTAATCTCTTTAAGATGTGACCTCCAATCTTAATTGTTAAGAAAAGACTCTTAAGTTTATGGTCCAACCATATATTTCATAATGACATAATATTATTAAGGATATGACTTATGATATAGTTTTTGGAAGAGTTGCATGCCTTTCTTATGTTGAACTAAGCTCAACTTCTCCTTTTAGACATACCACTCTTGATAGGTACTCGTAGAGGAGTATGTTTGTGAAACTTATTTCACATTCTCTAAGATAGTAAACATAACTTACGTATTTACTATCTCGATCAAATTGAATCGTTCTAATATTTTGGTGGAGTTGATTTTTCACTTCATTATGAACTCTTTAATTTCTCAAATTTTTTGGATTTATGTATTTCATTAGATACATTTGATCATAAAGAATATTATTATCCTTGCATTTATGAGGCAATCGAACCTTCCTTTAGCACTTGACCGGGTTCTAGCAAGTGCACTAGATCAGTGTAGTTTTACCACGGAAGTATGCCTCCCGTGATCAAATCTCTCAGGGAACGTGTATTTAGTCTAATTTCGTGCTTAAATAAAAGCAATAAAACATTAAACAATGATAGGTTGTTGGTTGGATTGTGAAATAAATGATAAATACAAAAGGAATTTGAATTAAAAACAATGAATACACGTGTTGGGACGTCCTAGATTTCAATAGATCTACGCTTGGTTTCTTATTTGGGTTGAATCTAATGAAGGTGTTCTCGCACTAACATCAATTAAGAGTCCCTTTCGATATGCTTAAAATATCGTCCTTAACTCAACTAATGTTCTACTTTTGTGATACATTAAACTAAGCAAGGCCTTTGTTCACATAGGTATATCATTGAACACATTAGTACCAAATGGTATATTTCTATCCAATTAAACAATAATATTATTTGATTAGCCTTCCTATCCCTCGGCTTTCACAATTCCGGGATAAGATTACTAAAATTAAATGATAAGATATAGTTGTGACCAATTATTCTAAACTAGCATTTGATTAATTCAAGAACAAACATAATCCTAGCCTGTCACTACTATGGATTAATTGCATGCTTCTTAATTAATAACATTGCTCTTTCTATCATCGTAACAATAGGTACATTCAAGCAAATCAATCATAATATACCCAGACTATCATTCATCCATAAGTTCAATCAAATAATCAACATTCATACAAAAGATATGTCATTTAATTCAAAGCTTCAACACCATACAAGAAAACCAAGCAATAAAACTATTTACATCATAGGAAAATCCCAACTAAATGTCTAGCCTAACATGGCTAGATCAAAACAAAATAGAAGAAGAAGAAGAAAACATGACCTTCAAGGAAGATAGGAAAAACCTCCCAGAATTCTCTCCTCTACTCTGCAGAAAAAATGCCAGCTCCCAGTTTTCTCCCCTCTGCATTTCTTTCCTTTTAAAACCAATGGTAATGCTCTTTTTTGCTGGAAGTATGGGACGTGAAGTATATTCCTTGTGTACACTTAGTTATGTCCTTTTGTCCCCTCCTTTAATTATTCAATTGGAGGTAAATTCTGACGAACAAAAGATCCAAGTATGAATATCGATCGAGATTATGGTGAGTATCGATTGAGATTCACCTTCTGTCCAAGCCAAATTACTCATCCGTGTCGAGTCTCGATCGAGACTTGGCAAGTCTCGATCGAAACTTACCTTCTGATCAATTGTCCCTTCATTCTGCTCGAGTCTCGATCGAGACTAATCAAGTCTCGATCGAGATTGATCGTCTTCCCAAGCTAATGCTTCAATTTTGTCGAATCTCAATCGAGACTAAGCAAGTCTCGATCGAGACTTGTATTCTGTAATGTTTGGAGCAGAATTTTACTTAAATCTCAATCATGATTGGGTGAGTCTCGATCGAGATGTACCTTCTGTTCATGTTTGTTAAATTCCTTGCTTGCAAAGCTTCAACCTTTCTTCTTATGCTTCATCCTTCATAGCTTGCATGATAGCATTTCCAACTCATTTCTTAAAAACAGATCATACCCTGAATCAACTCACGGATTATGCATTATGCATCCAAAATGATCTCACTCGATTTCCATCAAAACATAGCCAATTCTTCATCTTCTCCAATCAAACCTAGATAAAACCAAAACAACCATAAGCTTATAAAACCCATTGGTTTATCTACTAAAAATGACATGAAAATCACTAGAATTGAATGGAATAAATGTGCATATTTGGCCTTATCAAACTCCCCCACACTTAAGCTTTTGCTCGTCTCGAGCAAAACAAATCGAACATAGGAGTTAAGAGTTTGAATTAAAATGCATTCATGATCTAAATTGTATTCAAGATTCCTAGCACATAATAGCAAGTTTTAATGATACCTAGACTTACCCAAGCAAGCTATTCAAGTACTCCAACGGTTGGTGATCAAATTCTCGAGTTTGGCGGTATTTCTAGGTCAAAGCACTTGCTAGCATAAGAGTGACTCTC
>CANYCX011024267.1:0-12246 GCA_948193385.1 Breynia disticha f. nivosa | reverse complement strand
AGTGGACCTTTTGAGGTTATGTTACTTACTAAGTTAAATCTCATGCAATTATTGCCTGTAACGCTCGGCAGGTGATTAGAAGAGGATTTTGATACAGGACGCCTTGTACTGCTCACATATTTCGGAGATTTGCTGACCAGAAGTTAAGGTGTGCGGGCCTATGATTTTGGAGTTAGAACAAACTTTGTACATGACTATGCACATGATATTATATATGTATTTTGATAGGTTATTATTGAAATAAGATGAATAAGATTCTTATTTCTTTAATAACCTAGAAACCAAATTTGTAAATATCTGTATATATATATATATATGTTCATGAAATTGGTATTTGGTAACTGACCTTTAAATTATTATTATTCAATATTGTTTTATTTTATTTTAAATTAAAAACTTGATTTTTGGGTTTAGATATCATTTGTAGGAGGGAAGTATACGCAGATGATATTTAAATCGGGGGTCAAACCTGATTTCTGAAGTTTGAGTATCACTTGAGGAGGGGAGTTATACGCGAGTGATATTTAAATTCTGGGGTCACAATAATAATTTAGGATGATTTCCTTAATGAATAAATACACGAAATAAAAGAGTAGAGACCCAACATGATTGTTTGTCACATGGGAATGGTGAGACATTAGGGAGGATAGGTCGGGAAGGCTAAGGACTCCCCTGCACCCTAGCTTTGATAACACTAGGGGATCACTTATAGAGTATACTTTGTATACTCACCCATGTGTGCTGTTGATTTGTGTACAGAGTGACAGGTACCAGTGATGGGACTGCGTGAGCGGCGAGGCTAATGTTGCGATACTAAATGTGGGGCTCCTAGTTGTTTTAGTTTGTGAATGCTTGTGTATCCATGCATACATTAGCATAGATGGGTTTATAAACTTATCATTCTAAATGTTTTCCACGACTTCTGCATTTCAAACTATATTTGATGTATGTTTTGTATTTTATGTTTGATGCCACTATGTTCATTTTATCTCTCCTACAACTTATGTTTTAAAAAGAAAAAATGGTGCAAAAATCGAGGTTATTTGAAAAATGAATTTTACGAAAATTGGCGTCACAGAAACAGTTTAGAGAAATGTGCTATTTTAGTCAAGAAGATGCGCAAGAAGCCAAAGAATTATGTCCTTACACAAAATATAATCATGACATTACTTTCAAAAGGGGAGGGCCAGCAATAGAAAGCCTCAAATGATTTACACTCTAATTTTTTAAACCTCAAATGTTTATCTTCATTCAATTGTGTTCCTACCATTCTCTCCCAATCTACTTAATCTCATTACTTCACAATCATGTTCTTGGTATACTCAGTCATATATACTGTTTGTTCACTCACCATTGTACTATTATTTTACTCTCAATTTTAATGACTATCTTGTTTTTCACTCTCTCAAGATTCCACTAATCATGTAACCATGAAAATTGTCTCATAATACTTACAAGACACTACTCATTTACTCGCCTTAAAATATTTCCCAGAGATTTAGGAAAAATGCTCACACTCTTTGCTTTGTTTGATTTCCTATCTTAAACTCCGTTAACCATTTTTGAATTCCCATTTCAAATTCTTATTCAACCATCATACGTTTCCATTCCCTCAAAATCATTCTTACAAATCTAAAGCCTCAAAAAATGTTTATTATGTGTTATATCATGTTTGGGATAAGTCGAAAATTGTCAAGTATTGCTGACTGCAGCAAAATAATGTATGTTATCTTGCAGATGAACATACATTACTTAAAATAACGTATGCCAAGTCCAATTAATAACATACGTTATTCATTATGCACAGGGCAATTTCTGGGTTTTATTAGCGTACGTTAATTTTGAAAATAAACACACGTTAACGGGCCCCTGTACATGTCATTAAATGGCTGAGACACTTTGAAACCGTGCCATAACTCACCCCCAACTACGAAAACACTCTCCAAACTTCATCTCCATCATTTCTTGCCATTCCAAACACAAAACATATCCTATAAGAACACATTTCCACCAGATTAACAACATTTCAGCCTCGAATCAAGCCTTCCTCTCTAGGTTTCAAAGAAACGAGAATTAAGGTAAATCTCTAATCCCAACCTGAAATGTGTTGTAAAATAGGTAAATTTAGTAAGTTTTTGTTAGGTTTTCAATATAGAACATGATTCTATAAGCCATTGACCCTAAAACATCCGTTTTTGTGAGATTTAAAAGATTAGGGTTCTGGGGAATTTTGGATAGAAATCAGAATAGGATGTTGAAATAAACTACATTGTGTGCTAAATGATTTGGAAATGTGATTGTGTGTGTGTAGGGAATGATATTCGAAACTTGATTCGGGAATTGGGCGACGGATTGGATCTTGGAGCCCAAGGTAAGTGCTTTTATGCCACTTATATGTATGTGCTAAATGGTTGGCTTGTAAATGATTAATTCTCATATGTATGATGTTTTCTTGATGTAAAATGAAAATAAATTGAGACTTGATAAGCATGTATGTGTATGTTATGCAAGTGAATGCTTACTAATGAGGGTGGTTTTACTTATGTGATTAATGGAAGAGAGTAATGTTATGTGCTATGTGTGCATGATGAATGCACTGAATGATGGTGCATGATTGATGACGGTATTGTTGAGAAATGAATATATGAAGTGAGGTTTGATTTACATTATGATTAATGTTTGATGCTCATTATGGATTATTGTATTTTGGATAAAGGCTTTGAGGAAATGGATTGCATTCATTCATGTCATGTTATGTGGAAACATATGAGCATTCTTGCATGAGACCTGTGTATGAGGGCGTAATGGCCACTTGTGATAATTATATGAGGGTGTAATGGCTGCATTGATGTTTATATAAGGGCATAATGGCCGTATTGATATATGTGTGGGCTTAATGGCCAAATAAATTATTTGAGGGCGTAATGGCCAAATGTGCAAAGGGATCGAGTGGACTCTCTCCCTTGTAAAGTTTAAGGCTCTAGAGCAATGCATTGTGTGATTTCATTAGCTTTTGCATAATGCATTCACTCATTACTTATGGTTGACGTTGTTTGAGAGCTTGGAATGGTAATGACATGGTTGATTATATATATATATATATATATATATATATATATATATATGAATGTGTTATGGAAATGAAATGATGTGAATTATAAACATGAAATTGAATAGATTAAAATGTGGAAAAGAATGATGTGAAATATGTGAGTGATTGAGCATGTGAAAGAATGGAAGTAATGATGTGTTATGGTTAACTATATGCTTTTGAGATAATTTTGTTGATTGGCATGAATGTGTATGATTGTGATTGATTCATGATGTAATGTGTTAAGTACATGTTTAAATGAATAAGTATGATGATTTGTATGTATATTGGACTTGTATGGATGCCTTATGGGTTGGTTGATGTGCCTAAGGTAAAATGTTAAGTGTATTTATCAAATGAACTTAGGAATTTCGGTCAGAACTAATCTAATAGGATTAACGTACGTTATTTTAGTAAATAACGTACGTTAAGAACTTTAAACATACGTTAATTTAACCATGGCATACGTTATTCATGCTGCACTGTAGGGGAAGAATAACTTACGTTACCTAGGGTATAACCTACGTTAATTTGACCCAGAAAACTTAAATTTGACCCAAATAACATCCTAATGTATATCTAAAGTACCTTAATGATCTAGGATGGTTTCCTTAGTGGATAAACACTTACTATGAATAAATAAACACATAAATTACTTTTTGTGACATGGATTTAGGGCGCCATTAGGGAGGATAGGCCAGAATGGCCGAGGAATCCCCTGCACCCCAGCATGTACTGACACTAAGGGACAACTTTACTGAGGATTTAAAAATACTCACCTGTGTTTTGCTGCATTTTGTGCAGATCGACAGTAGCGATGCTGGGACTTACTTTTGGGCGGAGCTCGAGCATGTGATACATGGAGGATAAGTCGGCTCCTAGAAGATTTTGGATATTACAGACTTTTGTATTTTGTACAGCCTTACACATGTTAGTATACGCTTTTGGCACTTGCATTGTTTTAAACCAAAACCAACAGCTTCTGCATCTTTACATTATTCTCGTTTTGGCCTGGTTTAAACTAAATGCATGTATGCCACTGTTGATTTCATTTATATATATATATATATATGTTTACTTGATTTGAATTGTACACTGTTGGTTTTAAAAATAAAAAAATGGGTGAAACTTTAAATTCATTGTTCCAACATATCATCCATAACTCAACAGAATAACACATAACGTGTTAAGGGTTCTGTGTGCCAATTCTGGAAATAACATGTGTCAGCACGAGATCGTGCACATTGGCATGTGACCGCACTGGGTAAATTGCACATTGTCACTAAAATTCTCAAATCACTCTACAATTCAGTCCTCTTTTTAGGTCCTACATTTAATTAATTCATGGCGTTTATACCATAAACACAACAGGGAATTCCATTCACATGGTTTTCTCGTCAACCTCTAGCAATTGAGCATACTTTACACATTGCAAAACACCCAAAAAACTATTTTCTTAATACACACAACACAGTTCATATACCATTCACACTTAAAGGTTATTTTCACAATCATTATCAATCCACTCAATAAAACAGTCCATAAGCATGTAATGCACTAGAATTCATCTTGCATCATCACCAATGTCATCCCATCATTGGTTAATTCATAACATGCCATTTGCATAACAAAATACTATCACAAAGACGCATTCCATCACTCAAATCACAATCTGCATCATAACATACATTAGGTCCATATCAAATCACATTATTTTACTGTCACAATTTTCCACAATTAAACAATCAATTCATGAAATCTCAGGCACAATCATATACATATGACACTCTATATCACACATCATTTAAAAAAAACTATATTTCCATTGTCAATCTCAATTAATTAACAAGGTTTCATACATTTACAAAGGTATAATGCGATCCACACACATCACCACATATGCCACATTTATACTTTATTTCATACCATATTATTGCTTTTGCACATGTAAATTATTGCCCTTTCTTTTAAACCATCACAATCCAAACACAATTCACAACATGAAATTACAATACACTTACAATACTCCAATCATTCAAGTCATCTCAAGCTTCATTTTCCACATGAATAATTTCATGTTTAACCAATGATAACCATTTAATTTAGTATTCATCCATACACGCAACCAACTAAATTAGGCAACAAGTTTAGTTACATACCTTGAAGCATCTAGTCATGAGGATTCCATGAGATCAAAGCAGGATGATTTTCTTAAAACCTATTTGATTTTCAAACCAAAACATTGTTTTAAAATCCAAAACACGCATATGACTTAAAAACCATGCAACTATCCCGATGAAATCTAATCCCTGCTCTGATACCACTAAATGTGGTGCTCAAATTCAATTCCTATTTATTTTTATTAACTTAAAAACATGAGTATTTTTTAAAAAAAAGAAGACTCATCAAGGAAAAACATTGAAACAACGAGGGAAAACTTTGCACACGGTCACAACCATTTATTTCCAAAAGTGATCCTCCGACCTCACTCGTGAAAATCCTGCTGAACCTGCACAACATTCAGCAATAAACAAAGGTGAGTATATAAAAATACTCAGTAAGTGAAACCCTAGCGTTGTTAAGGTAGGTGCAAGGGAACCTTCAACCAATAAGGGTGTGCTCATGGAACACAAAGTCGTATTCGCGCCTAAATCCCCTCTTGGCTCACCGTTGTCATGTCAAGTACAATCTTTTAAGTGTTTTGTTCGCTAAGGAATTCACCCTAGGACATTAGTGTACTTTAGATGTGTATTAGGTGAATTCAGTATTAATGGTTAGGATTTTTTCCTACCATATTATCACATTTCCACAATCTTTCATTAACAAATCCTCCTACGTCTGTCACTTTTTAGTTCATAATAGGCTATGTCGCATTAGATTAACTAACGAACTAATTTGCCCCTTAAAACCAACACCAAAGTAGTCTTCCAGGACCATGGGAACGGCCAGGGGAATGGCCATGCCAGACCATTCTCAAGGCTGTTCTGCCTTTCTGTTTTGCAGCATAGGTAGAATGGCATGGGAAAAGGTTTTGAAAGGCCATTTTGCAGTCCGTTTTGACCTATTGGAAACATAAATTCATCACATTAACAGATTGTATTCCAAACAATTCAATCCACACATCTTAGACAACATTTCCCAACCAATACACACATTATCACAACCTTAAGCACGAGATTTTCCACTTTAATTCGCTTAACAATTTTGCACACACTTGATGTCGACATAAGCATCTCATTGAACATTTCACACATGAATTCTTATTCATAAATTCCAAATATTCGCATATCATTGACAACTACCATAACTCAACCAATTCACATCCATATATGATTTAAGTAACCATTGAAAATCCATACTCACCTTAGTACATAATTCATCATACCATGTCACGTTTATCCAAAACACCTAAAACTTCACATATCATAATCACACAATATCATGTGCAAATGTATGTTAACATGAGTGTTGATGCAATTCATACAAATGCATGCCCTGGAGTCTTTCTTACGCGCGTTAAAGAGTCCACTCTCGTATATTGGCTAATCCCCACACAAAGATAGAGCTTTTGCTCCTAATCCCCACATAATTTGGAGCTTTTGCTCGATTTGGCTAATCCCCACATTATGAACATACGACAATGTTCATGAAATATTCAAAAGATATAATGAATGAGTACAAGCATTTTCAATGTTCATCATAGAATCTCACAATATCAAATGCAAATGAATGTTGAATATCGATGCAAATCATACAAATGCAATCCCTGGGGTCCTTCTTGTGCGTGTGAGAGATTCCACTCTCGTATGTTGGCTAATCCCCACATAAAGATAGAACTTTCGCTAAAATTGGCTAATCCCCACATAAATTGGAGCTTTCGCTCAATTTGGCTAATCCTCACATTATGAACATACAACAATGCTCATGACATATCCATCTGATATGATTGAATGAAATGCAATACATTTCCAAGAACCTTAGCACATTTAGTATAATCACAAGTAATGCACAAAACATGTCCTCAAAACCAATTTCATTAAAGCTCATTCAGGTGCTTATAACATTTCACATTCACTTATTTTTTCACAACTATCCATAGGCCACATACTTATGAACATTCAACATCTTTCACAAAGAAACTATCATCCAAGTGTCATTTGCCATTATACTCCTCACAACATCAATACCAAGCATACATACTTCATTTAATCATACAATTCTCCAGCATATAACCACACAATCCATAACCTATCACTTTCACCATTTACTTTAAGGCAACTCACATAGACCCACAACACATTAAGAGAATGTCTCCCTAGCCCTTTGACATATTCAATTCCATCCATACAATTCAAGCAAAAACTCAACAACATCCAAACATTCCACATAACATTTCAGACAATTAAGCTCCTTATCAACACTAACTCAAAACACAACCCACTCATATCATTCAATTCCATTTTTAATAACACACAATCCAACATTTCAACATACATATTTAAGGTCAATAAAAAATAGTTAACCATATAGAGGCAAATGCTATAATGGTAAGTGTAAAAAGTGCACTTACCTATAAATCCAGCTAAGCTCGTCTTCCTAGCAACATTCCAATTTTGTTCCAAATTTTGATTCCTATCATATTCACACATAATGTTCATCATCAATCATAAGTCCAATATCTGAATTCCTTTGTCTTAATACATTTTACATTTATTAGCCTATTTTATGCTATTTTCCCCTTTTTATCGTTTTGCTTATGTATATCATAAATCTTAAGTGTAAAAAGTGCACTTACCTATAAATCCAACTAAGCTTGTCTTCCTATCAACATTCTAATTTTATTCCAAATTTCGATTCCTATCATATTCACACATAATGTTCATTGTCAATCATAAGTCCAATAGCTGAATTTCTTTGTCTTAATACATTTTACATTTATCAGCCCATTTTATGCTTTTTTTCCTTTTTTATCATTTTGCTTATGTATATCATAAATCTTGACTCGATTCTAATAAATAAAGTTTATAATTCATAACTTATTAAGAATCACTATTATTCATTTACAATACATATAGTTTCTAACCCACATGGAAACGACAGTACCCTGCCCTTAATTACTAATTTCCATAATCGAGTTCCTACACAATGAAATGCCATCAAAATCAACCAGCCACTAATTTAACAATCACATTTTACTCAAGGGTGTGTGGCAGCTTGAGTGCATGTGCGGTGGAGGAGAGGTCTCGGCTGCAACGAAGAGAGACCTAGACTAACGCATGGTTGTGGCAGCGTGTGGCTGTGCTGCAGGGAGGAACAGGAAGGTACGTGTTGCGGTAAGAAGAAAGGAGGGTGGTGCGAGGGGAGGAAAAGAGAAGAGAGTCATGGAAAAAGAGAGATGGCCAGAGGAAGGGAGTTGGCGTGGAGTAAGCTGGAGAGAGGGAGTGTCGAGTGAGGGAGAGAGGAAAGAGAGGGGGGAGGTGGTTGCATCTATTTTTGAGAGGAAGAGGAGAAAAATTTAAGGTTAAGTTTCTGTTGGGTCATTAGTGTGTCATATAACATGTCAAAAATGTCCTTATACTCTTATTTTTATTTTCTTTTTGCCCATCTATCTCTTTCTCCCCTGTTTTGAAAATTTACATTTTATACAAAAAATGGTATGTTTACATTTATTTAATCAACTTAATATAAGAAATATCATATACTTACGTTTATTTAATTAATTTGAATCAAACATATTTTTAATTTAAATTAATCCCTATACGGAAAAATTTTTATTCTCTTTCAATACTTCCCCGTTTTAAATTTTAAATTTTAGAATTTTAAAGGCGTTACAAGGGCGTACTGAAGAATCTTACATGACTGAAGAAATGGTTCAAATCAAAAAAGAATTTTTCTGAGTTACAATTTCAGGGATTCATATTATTTACGGCTTTTATGTAAAACGCATGCGTAATAGATATATAACGTGGACCCAAAAACCTACAACTTAAAGACCTATACTGTTACATATAGTATTCTAGTTTGGGCTTCTCCACTCTGCTGGGCTTCATACTCCTTGTGAAGTTATAACAAATCTTCAAATCTTCTTCCATACTAAGATATTTAAAATTCTACAATAACCCTTAATGGCACATAAGCCATATTTAAAATTACAAAACCCAAGGCCCGTGAATGCACCATGCAAATCCATTCATCATATCCAAGAAAACATACACGAAAAATTGCACCATTGATAGATTGAAAAAGTTTAATTTTAACTTAATTGCCAAGACCATTATGGAAATTTTGTTTGTGGGCTAAATAGGATTAAAACTCATGTTGGGCTTGGACCAAGGCCCAATAGGCTTCTCGATTGATCCATCTCTTAAAAATCCTAACACATGCTAATCGTTCTTGTGCTTTTGAACACTAGTAAATTTCCAATGTTGCCAATTTTAATAATATGTAAACATTAAAATTGCATATAACATGTAAAAATGTGAAACAAATACATATAACATGTTAAACATATTGTGGAACACGTGAAAGCACAAATAAAGATCATCCAAGAATCAACATTGTACAATCACAATAAATTAATGCAAAACTTGCATTAAAATGTGCTGCAATGAGTAAAATGATTCTATGTGCCATCAAACATGATTAATGAACATCATAAAAAACATTTTATCATTGATTTAAGATCTACCCTAAAATTATTTGAACTATTTTAATCACACAAAAACACAAGATATAGATTCAAAACATATTATGATCACTTCCAGGCATTAACAAGAAATCCTATAGGGTTTTAGGCTACATCTCAAATTCATCAACATATTAATTATCATCATACCTTATTCACTCACTTAATCATAGTCTAGATCTTCTATTAATCATGTTAATTTAATTTAATCAACCTAAACACGTTTTTATAACTAATCAAGCAAGACTAGCACAAAAAAACTATATAACATGGTAAACTAGTCAATTTTTAGGTCATTAGAGTTTTGGCCAAACAAAAAAAATAGACCAGACCTTAAGTCCCTTTTAAAACTATCTTAAATTAGTTAAAAAAGATGATTTAACCTCTAATTAACCAGCAAAAATCGTTCACATGTTCAACCAACATAAACTTGCACGTAAAAAGGAAACATCATACAAAACTAGGTCACATGTGATCAATATAAGGTTTGGGCAGCCATAGTTTTTAATTTCAACCATTAAATCATTCAAAGACCACCCTATGTCAGCTTATAAACATAATTTAAAACCCATGTAATCATCATATAACCTTAACTTAAACAAACATCCTATACATTACATTTGAGGCACTTCATTCTATCATTCTGCTATATATGTAATAAAGATTGATAAAAATCCTTAATTTAGTATCTCAATACTTAAGTTGGAATATGTGAGGCATATGACTGTATGATCTTAACGTGAGAGATTTCATTCTAAATATCACTAGTCAGCGATTACTATGAAAATAATAGGTAGAGTAAGACTAAAATGTTCCTTCTAACTTAGTCGGTTCGATCCTACGAAACAAAAAGACATCATATGTTAGTACAAAGTCATGGATACATGTCTAGGACATGGTATTTTTATTAGATCTGCTAACTTAATGGGAAAACAGGACTTCTATAAAAAAGAGAAGATTTTGATATCCTTTTGAACAGCTTTCCACCTTTTGCCCTATTTGCACTTCCACGAAGCTCATATTTACACTCCTAGATTGGTTGATGTTATCTTAGTAGATTTTTGAAGCATATTTTAAGTGAAAGATCCTTATCTGGTGAGAAAGAAGACATAAATGCAGATTCAAACCCCTCTTTATCACTCGATCTCCCGTTGAGAGCCTCACCTTCTTCTAAGGAAAGAAAACCTGTCTTTCTTTCTTCTTCTTCTTCATGTTTTTGAATGAAATGTAGCTAACCCAGACCACAACCTTATAACATCAACCATCCACTATTCAACTGACAAGGTATAACATTGACCTAACCTTAACATCAACCTTTATTAAACTATCTTTAGCAAATCTTCCCAATATATATATATATATAACAAAATGGTATGAGCCACGACCTCACGGAAGCTTATCGTACTGCTAGCTACCCACAAAAAATACAGAGTCTTACAACACCTACTGACGCTCTGCATACATAACACAATCCACACATGTGAGTAATTTTAATTACTCAGAAAATGCATTTAAAACACTTACCAAAGTAATTAATGCATAAGTACTAACTCTTTATTATGTTTTATGTACATTATGATATAGGGTAAATATCCCTATTTAATCTATATCAATTATGTTCATGAATTCAGCCATGATTTAGTTAAAAATTACCCGAGATGCACGACCATGCCTATGAGCATGGTTCTCATGCTCATCCTAGCAAGAACACTTATCTATCATAAATACTGACCAGCATAGGCATTGTGCTACCTTTTTTACTTTAAGTCAGTAGCCCAACACAATCCTCGTTTCACTTGGCACGAGTTCATGGTGTTCGACAGGAGGTCGTGCCTTTCAGCATGCCCACCGTGTCGACCTATGGGTATGAGCAACACACAATACATTTAAACCATTAAACATAACATATATGCCAATAACATTCATAACCATTCTCATGCATTGTTGATACACATATACATCATTAGCACAACAAAAATTACTCAAAATACAGCATATCTATGTTGACCATTTCTCAATCAATCTCATATACACATCCACACAATTATCCATGGCATCATTCTTTCATATTCTTCATGCAAGATTTAATCAAAGTAAGAATGGATGCACTATGAATGTCAATGTAATTCACATAGAATGCATTCCCCAAAATCTTCCATTTTCCTCAAACTTAGCTCGACATCGAGCTCTCACCTAGAGTTATCCTCGGCTCAATCAAAATCAAGCTCTCTCTTGGAATTTACCTCGGGCCCTGTACGACATCAAGCTCTCGCTTAGAATATCCTCAGACCCAGCCTGGCATCGATCTCTTGCCTGGAATCCTTAAGACTGTTGAATATTTGTTGAATATTATTATTTATTTTGATATTATTTTGATAATGTGTTAAAATTGATTATGTGCTTAAATTGATAAAATTGTTTAGAATTAATGGTGTTTTAATTATGTCTTAATTATGTGTTAAATTATAAA
>CANYCX011023799.1:0-22981 GCA_948193385.1 Breynia disticha f. nivosa | reverse complement strand
TATCCACACACGTTGTACGTCAAGATTCAAACGATGTTTTGAACCCAAAACTATCCCAAAATTATTCCGATCTACCCAAAACTTTGAGAGAGGAAACTAAGATCTCTTAATCTAAAAATTAAGACTTGTAATATGATTTTTTATGTGTATTTTTTGATGGAGATGGATCCTTATATAGTACACTTGATACTATTTGATGAAAAGAATTTTTTAGGTCACGATTATATTTTAGTCCCTAAATATAACATATTTTTAATTTAATCCTCTCATCAAATAAACTATAATTAAATTCTTTAACTTAATTATATTTATTTGACGAACCCAACATCATGAATGAAATAAATTATTCTTTCAAATCCTAAACAAATCCTTGGTCACCTCTCTACAATTCAGAGAAAAAAAATGTCATGTTGATTTCCAAAACATATGAGTATTACTTTTAAAATTATAAATCATTGGGTGCCAAAATTGGAAAATTGGCCTTGCAAGTTCCTTTTCTATAATTAAGGCAAAGTTCTTGATGCGATCAAGCCTGGAGGTATCGCATATCACTACCTTTATTTCTTTTCAATTATAAAATTTTAAAAAAGAGATCTGTCAGTCAACGAAATAAGAACAGAGAGTCTTAAAGAGACTTAACAAACCAGAAATTCAGAACTTGTATGCCTCTCTTAACGGAGCTACGGAACCAAAGATCGAACTCCGCATTCTTATTGTACTGGTTGACTCACTTTACGACTGAATTAACGTAGAAAGAATATATGATTAGCTTTTTTCTTCGTAAAGGTAAGAGTTATAGATCACATCAATTAGATTTGGAACAAGGTGGGACATGCTTCACCCCACAATAGCAACGCAAGAATTTAGTGTCGACAATGAGCAACAAATTCAACATGGAATCAACTTCAAAAATTAAAAAAAAGTGTGTAATAATAATGTGGTACAACCAAGTTACAGCCAATTACTAAGTTTTATAACACACAATATTCTTTTCTTTGTACCCAATTTTTTAATTTTAAATTTCTTTCCTCAGTTGTTCTGACAATTATGGTTGACAGATTGAGTTTGCGTCGAATCAATATGAATTCTTAATATGATTAAACACATTTATTATATGGATTATGAATTTGATATGTTTAATTAAGATGAATTGACTTATTTATTTATATAAGTTAACAGGTTAATTGAGTTAAAAATTAACCTGTTTAATAATTATTGTCTCAAGAATCAAATCTAAATTCTTCTGAGTCTATTTTTTTAAAATATATCTTCTTATTTATTTTTTTTCATAATTTTCCAATTAATTGTTTTTATATATTTTATAAATTTTATTTTTAAGATTATTAATTATATAAGAATCATGTTAGGTTTACATGTTCAACCAAATTTTTGATAGATTATAAACAGATCCGTTTATGACTAAATTCATTTACAATATACTTGAACCCGCATAAGGATCGCATTGAACTAACAAATCGAATCAATTTTTATCAAGTCTAATCTACACATCAAAGGATTCAATCATACATTGCACTAAGGAGTCTAAACAACACATAAAGTCATGCTTTCACACCTCTCTAATGAACCCACATAACATAGCCCATGAAAAAAGGATCTTTTGTAGGGCAAAAAGATGAAAAAAAGAATATAGACAAGATATGCATAATGCGCCATTTAAAACTGATTCCCTTCTTTTCTTCTACCTTTCTTCTCATTTAGGTTAAACTCATAACTCCAGATAATATATTCACCTCATAACTGAACTCATGAAACTGCCTCAAAGAAGAATATACAGCCATCCATTGAAATGACACAACAAGAGACTTTCTTTTCCTCTTGTATTTATATGTATATATGACTCACCTCGTTAAAATGAAACAAAGAGAAAACTAATACCATGCAAGAGCCACACTTGAGCAATTAATTCTGTGTTATTAATGGAAGTTCAAACATGTTCCTTCGTTTGCCAGTCAGCTCTTCCTAGTGTAAACTCCAAGCTTGGGTTCTTAAATTCTAGATTTGATCCTACAAAGCTTTTTGATTCTGCAAAATGGCTCCCCTGCATATATTATTATATAAACAAAAAGAACTTTTGTCAATGCTCAAATAGTTGCACTGCAAGAAAAAAGGAAATTAGTGACGGAAATTGGAGTTTGTGATGGAATTCGCAACGGAAATGAAACGTTGCAATGGAGCTGGTTACTAATTGTGAAAGTCCATGAGATCGTGCACACGTATGTGAATCTATAAACGATACGAACTTTGAAAGCCTCTAATACAAAATCAATCGACTTGTATAAAGCTCACATAATATTCTTCTACTTCTTTAAACGTAGGATACATTCGTTCCTTTGAAGAGAAAGAAGCAAATCCTATTGTACAGTGTAATTTAATTCCAGAAAATAACAACATATACAAAAAAAAGTCATATATACCTATACGATACATGTGAAATCCTCTAATACAAAACCAATTGACTTATATAAGTCTGACAATCCATATCATCATAAACGACTTCATATTCTTATATTTATTCGATGTTAGACGCATTTCCAAAAAAACATATTGCTATACTTGTCATGTGGTCTATGCCCTAACCAGAATCCATCTGAACTTAGTGAATAAATGATCATAAATTCAGATCACAAACCTCAAATTGATTTGGTGAAGCATGTTGAGATGATAGGGTTTCTAATACTCTTTCATTTCGTCCATCCACATCTCTTGAATTCTTATGCGTCCATCTTCCTCTACTGATACAATTCACATTTTATATAAGGAACGATAATATACTCCTTTATCTATAAATAAAATATAAATTTTAAAAAATAATTCACATTTTACAATTCATAATTATCTTAAAAAATAATTGTGAAATATTATTGCTACAAATAGAATATAAATTTTAAGTTGAGATAATTATTTATGCATAAAAGTAAGGAGAGAAACAATGAAAATTAAAGGCATTTAAAATAAAGTTTAGAAATATTGTCATCCTATAAGGAAAATTTGAAGAAAAACAAAGGGAAGATTATAGTTTCTCTAAATAAAAAAAACAGAAATAACACTACTATTAAATTTTCTTGAAGTTATTTTCTGAAAAATATTTTCTTAAATTAATTATCTCTTCTTATTATTATTTGTCATGATTGTTCTTCTATAATGTAAATTAATGGTTGAAAAAAAAAGGATTTGTAAATATTTAAATACATGAAATCAATCAAAAGAACACTTATATCCTACAATTCATTTTTAATTCCACAAATAAATATTAAATTTTTTCCTCTTCTCTTGTGCAATAATAATTTACTCTTTTTAGGAAAAAGTGTTATTATTGGTGAAAATTGGAATTGGAATGCAAATGTTAATATTTATCAAAAACAGAAAAAAATATAATTACCTAAGTTTTGTTTGAAATGTTTTTTTGTTCATGAAATATTTTCTTACATCTATAAATGTTGATTAATGCAAATGATTGAACTAATTGGATCTTCAATATTGATTCATATAAAGAGAACTCCAATTAAATTGTTATTGTTTGTACAAGAAAATTCTTTCCCTATTTATTTTGTTATCAATTTCAATCCAAAACATGAGATTAGGGAAAAACAACCAAGAAGATAGAATAATTTTATGGAGTATGTTTATTAAATTAGATTTAATTAAACATCATGCAAAATGCACATTATAAAACTAAAAACCAATATTTCTGAATTATAAGCATATAATTTTAAATGAAAATGTGAATGATTTGTTATTTAATATTATAAGTTAAAATTTTTAATTTATAAAATCAAGTATTTTTTAATTTAATCAGTGAAATTAAACAATTATAATTTTTTATTATCAAACACAATTAAAATAATTAATTCTTAACATTAAGCACTTAATTAACATTATCAAACATTCTTTTATTCTTAAATCTTGACATTAAGTAACAATCGGTCAACTAAATCTACATGCAATCTAATGGGAATATAAATTTATATTTAACTAAAAGGATATCCTTTTAATTTATATATAACAAGATTGAAAATCATTTTTAAGTTTGACCTTCATTGAAAAGCTACATGTTAGTTAGCCCTAATCCTAATAATTATAACACCTAACTGGACTGGAACACCCCATGCATATTTTAATTAATATAGCAGCTTATTAGTTCACTATTGTAATCTCAGAGTCATATTTTTCATTTTTAAATCAACTAATTTCATATACCCGTACACACGTATACGGACTTATGAACGCTACCACTTAATATTCTTCAACTTATTCGATGTGAGATACATTCCAATACTCTCCGCAAATATAATCCGCCGGTCAAGTCCGTGACTTATCATTATCAGACCGAAACCGGTTAATATGTACTATGTTGACAAGATATATCTCTACTCTTACAAAAGCATATCAAAATATATCAAGTATTAAATTACATGTAACTTATATATTTATGCAATATTTGACAAACGAAACCCTAGATCTCCAAATAATTTGAGTTGACTATATGAGACATTTCTTACTAATTACAATTAGTTTAATAACAATAAAAAGTTAATGAGACATTATATGTTAACCAGACATTAACATATATACACTAATTATAAATTAATAGTAATATGTAGTTGACTGAGGAAAAAAAAAAGTTGAAAAGTAGCCGTGAATTCTTGGGTGAAAACTTATAAAATGATCCTCACTAACGACACTATGTAACATTTTACTAAATGCTATGTAAAATTACGTAATTTTTTATTTTTTTGTTACCTTTTTTTCTTTTGAGTAATATAATTTTACACAAGTTATATAATGAATTAACACACTAGATTAAAAGTTATAGAATCTAACGGTAATAAAGACGTCCTCACCAACGATAGGTGAGAACGTCCTCACCCGAGAAGCCACATAGAAGTAGCATATGTTGAAGTTACTAGTGTATTTGATTCGCTAAACCTAGGCAAATGCAGGTAGAGAATGCATATAACACTCTCTTAAAAAGGAAGAGGAAAAGAAATTACTAAAAGAATGAAGAAAGAAAAAAAATGAGAAAAGCAAAAGCTGTGGGAAATTAAAGAAGGGCTTTTAATTAGTTTCACAAAAGAAGAGACTTAAAGGGCCAAAACTTAAAAGCAAATCCATGCATGAAACTTGAAAATTTAAAAAAAAAAGAGTTGATAAATGTAAGTACCTAGAGGAGTTGCTCCATAGATTTGTCGGAGAATAGCCATTTTCTTGTTCCAGACACATATTTGAAGTTCCTTTCTGATCAGAACTTTGACTTATTGGATTTGTTACAGACAGAAAATCTTCATCTCCAGATCCATCTGCATTGTCAAATATTTTAAACTTGGAATTAAAACATAATGAGGGAATTCATTAGGTGGAAAATGAAGCTAAGAAGAATGGATTACCAGAGGAAGCTGCAGGTTTGTCAGTGCTCTTAACAGTTCTATACATCTGTAAGGCAGAAGGAGCCAAGAAAATGAATAGAAAACAAGGAGACCTAGTAAGAAGTAGACCTATAATAATAATATAAAAGATTGAATAGTGTTTCTGAGAAGATTAAATAAAAACTAATAGTCTGCAAATTAGGAAATCTCAAAACCCGAGTCAAAAAAATCAAATCAGATGCTTCTCTTTGTGGATTTTTCTTGGATAGTTTATTAACCACGAGGTTGATGTTTGGTAAGGTCAGTAATGGCTTGTATTATTGAGAAATGATGGCTACTTTTTCTCTCTCTCTCAAAAAAGTAGAACTTGTCCTCTATCAGACTACTGTTCTCTCTCTCATCTTGGCTCTCGTGCCAGTTGGATTTGTAAAGTCTACCATCACCCCACCCTCACCCACAGACAACACACGCAGGTTTTACAAATCTCTCTGAATTATTTCTTATGTTTTGTTAAAATTATAAACTAAGAGAACCAAGTTGAGAAAATTGGAAGTTGAAACAAACCTGTAAATGGCTCTTCACATGAGCGAGTGTAAGATCTTTAACATCCATCAGCTCTAGAACTGACTTCGGAGTTGCCCCTATAATGAAATTATCAGCATGAAAAATAACAACCCTCATACTAACAATTACTATATGAATCGATCTCTGTGGAAGAAAATAAAATTTGTTGTTGAACATGAAAATAAAGAGAAGAGAATGATTGGAATTACTTTCATGACCACCGAGAAGCTCAACAGCATGGACAAAGCGGGCATGAAGAGAACTAGTCCAACGCATTCTTGGCGCTCTCATGTTCCTCTTGCTTTGAAGCTTTGGCAAAAATCTTGATCTAATCAAACTACTAGTACTATACACATCTGCACCACCAACACCACTGCCTCCATATTGATGATGATGATGATGGTACTGATGAAACTGAGGTGCTGTTGTCGCTATTTTATCCATTGAAACTCCATTACTAATTGACCTTGCTGGTGCAGTAGAAGTACTAGTCCCAATAACTCGATAACCCTGATGAAATGAAGGCATGTTCTGATGATGGTGGTAGTGATCAGGTGATGATGCTGTTGGTAATGAATAAGTGATTGGATTGAAGCAAAATCTAGGATCCATGTCTTGGTTGATATCACTACTAGTCCAGTTATTATAAACTGGAATTCCCTTGATAGGTTTGAGACCTGACACATTAAGAGCTGAGATCCCATGATTTAATTGACTCATTTGACCATTACTTCCACATTGAAGAAGATTGTAATTCATTCTTCGCCTTGTTGCTTGATCTTCTACATGAGTTCTTCTCCAAGGACTTTCTGCCTCCATAGTAGTAGTAATAGTTGTGTTGGTTGTTGATGGATTTGCGAGAGAAAGTTCAGTATCAGCTTGGGAGTCTTCAACTAATCTTATAGAACTATCACTGTGAGATTTCAGGCCACAGGTGTCATCTTTCTCCCAAATATTGAACCCCGAATCGGCATCGTTTTGTGCAGTACAAATTGAAGAAGGAGCACTATTTGGAGGGCTAATATGGAGAGAAAGGTCAGGAATCAGATTCAAAGATTGCCTGTCAAAAATTCTTTGCTGAGACATCTTCTTATTCCCCTACAAACAAATCAACCAAACAATTCCAAACCAACACTCTCTTCTCTTCTACCACTCTACCAATACAAAGAGAGATAAAGAGTCCAAAATAAAAGGCAAAACCAGAAAGTAAGAAATGATTCCTGAAGAGGTATTTTTATCTTGTTGGGAAAAGAAAGGATCAAGTTTTAGTTGTGCTGATTAGAAGTGTAAACAAGTAGAAAACAAAACCCTTTAGGTAAAGAGAGAGATTGGAAAGGAAGAAGAAGAAATGGTGCATAAAGAGTTAAAAAAGCAAGACTTTTTTTCTTCAAGAAACAGAAATACTGAGAGAGAGAGAGAGAGAGATGTGTGGTGATGGGGAAGGAAGTAAAGAGAGAGAGAGAGAGAGAGAGAGAGAGAGATTAGGGGTTTGAGTTTGGTTTGGTAATACCTCGAGAGTATATATAAGAAAATGACACTTCAACAAAGCCTTCTGTCTCTCTCTTTCACACACATACAATACAACTCTCTCTCGATCTATTTCATCTCTCTCCTTCCCTTTTCTCTGCAAATTAAAACTGCAAATTTATGAAAAATTTCTTTTCAGAAAGAAAGATAGGGTTTCATTAAGTCCCCGGAGACAGCGGGATCATTATATACACTTCACAGTACTCTTCCAAAATTCCTTTTCCCCCACTCTTTTCTCTCTCTCTTTCTCTAAACCAAAGTCTTACATTATTTAAAGGGTAAAAAAAAACTTTTGTTATATCTTTGTAATTCTTTTAGTACTTTTTCGGTTATCGAGTTTTCGATAAATATTTTATCGGTCTCTAGGATATTGAAATAATTATTGTCGATCCTTTCGCTTAATTAAATTGATGGATTAAGGACACATGTGACAGAGACAAGAATTAAACAATTTACTGGTCCTCTGTGTAATTCATTTCACTTAACTTATCTGTCATTCTTCTTAATTTATCAGTCCCTCATTATTACACACGTGGCAAGGGTAAAAATAGCATTTCAACATTTCTGTTACCTTAATTTAACATAAGGATTAACGACAATAACTATTTCAATACGACAAAGACCGATAAAATATTTATTAAAAACTCGATGACTAAAAAATTACTAGGGCATTACTCAAGAATAACAAAGATTTTTACCCTTATTTAAACCACCAACATAGTATTTTACATTTTACCAAAACTAAATTGAGCAACTATTATTTGCATTAACAATTTTCACCAAAAAATTATTTTTTCAAAGCACACAAAAATGATTTATTTTAACTATAGTCTTATCTTTAAATTTTTAATTTGAAGATATTCCGTTATCAACAAAGTTTATTACATAAAATAAATACTTTCAAAAATTATGCATGCTTTTGATTGAAATTGGTTAGTCATAATTAAAAATTAGCTTAACTTGAACATATATATTATAGTCTATCTTCTATTTAAACTTTGTTGTATAAATATTACATTTTTAATATTCAGTTTGGATTTGATTGTTTTAGTTAGAAAAAATATATTAACCAAACATTCCAACTAATCAAACCAATCGTACATACTATAAATTTAATGAATATTCATCATAGACCAGTATAATTAGAACTATATAATTCAATGTTGTATGCTTTCATTTATTACATGAATAAATAAATAAATAAATAAATAGAATTTATTCATTCTATTGTGCAAAATTTTTTAATGAGATTTATGCATTATGTTATTTTCTCCAAGTTTTATTATTCCAGTACATATTATATTTTAATAATTATTTTTTCATATATCATTATATTTTATTTTAACATGAACTAAATTCTTGATGCATAGGTGATGAAATTTGCTTCTTTAATATTGATTAACTAGATTTTGTAGACTCACTTGAATTTACTTGTTCTTAGTATTGATCTAATTAGGCCAAAATGAATAAAGATGACAAAATCAACTTGAGTTAATAAGTATAAAAAATAGAACATATTCCAAACACTTATTTCATGTGCTAACACTAGAAGAGAACTTAGAATTGTGAATGATAAGTTTCATGGACTACCCATGTTAGCATTTTGTAGAAGTTAAAGAATGATGCATAATATACAAGTACATACAAGAATAATGTGCATAATTTAAAATTTATGCAAACGTGTATTAAAAATTATATACAACCTATGTTAGTATTTTGTTAAAGTTAAAGGTTGTTCATGATGCATACAAGTGTGTATTAAAGATGTCTATAACCTATATTAGTTCTTTATGTTAGCATTAGCTCTAGCTTCAAACAGTGATGGATCCAGAAAATTGGTTAAGGGGGAGCGGCTTATCACTTGACACAAAATTTTTTCAATTCATATAAAAAATAACTAGTCAAAAGTACATATTTTAACAAAGTTTAACATTATCAATAAATTGATATATGATTCAACTATACTCAAATAACAATGATACTTTTATTATCATAACTAAAATGAGACAATCGATTTTGTCGTTTATCCATATTCTAAAGTATTGTAAAATGAGTTCAACATCAATAATCATGAAAACTTTTTTATAAATATTAATGACTAAACAATTGTTCATTCACTCTTCTCTCATGTTGTTTATCAAATTATTCTTTATAATATTCATCGTCAAAATACTTGATCCACAAATATTATTATGACTAGAAAAATTAAGGTCAACTCAATCAAGCGATACATTAAAATAAAAGTTATAAGTTTAAATGTTTCAATTATTTTCTTTGCTAGACTTACCAAATTATTTTAAAGCCCCACATATATCAAAGATTGATCTTTTAAAAAATTTTCTTTCCCATAAAACGATTTAGTTGAACAAAACTTTTATTTTATATTTATTTTCTAATTTTATAAAGAAAAACGTAAATCTTTTCAACTAAAAAGAAAAATTTCAAAAAATAAAAATAAGAACCATGAATATCTCTTAATAAAAAAAAACTAGATTAAATGAATTGTAAACTAGATTAAATGAATGGTGAACTACAGCATGTTGTTTGATATTCTCACAATACTACATAAAATAACCAATGGTCCATTAAAATCTGAAAAAAAAAATCAATTATTGATTAAATAAAACACGACACCGTTTCAATTCTTAAAACCCTATTACTAAAACGCACATCAATTCCTTTCTTCTCCAACACAATGTTCCATCTCTTCCACCGACCACCATCTTTTCAATTTGAAATAAAAAACCAACATCACTGTGACCTTCTCTTCTCGACAACTCTCTGTCTCTTCAAGATTGATTCGTCTTTCAGCTCAGTGCCGCTCCCCCTTGCTCCAGCGAGATGGGGGAGTAGATCTAAAACTCCTATGGAGGCAAGGGTTAGCAGCCGCTCACCCCGCTAACCCCTTGCCTCCGTCCCTGGCTTCAAACATTGTTGCGCATGTTTTTATTAATAAAATGAGACATTTATTTTATCAGTTAAATTTCAGTGCATATTATGAGAAAACTATCTATGAATGATATCTCAGCTTAAGTTATCATATGTGAGACATATGACTGTATGACCTTGAAGCATATGAGACTTCATTCAGAATATCTCTAGTCGGTCACTGTTAAAGAACTGACAAGTGAATTAAGACTAACATGGTCTCTCTAATTTAGTTGGTTTGGTCGTATATAAAACACAAAGACATTAATTGTCAATCAAGATCATAGATACATGTTTAAGATATGGTATTTAGATTTGATTTGCAAATGAGAACACTACATGATACTGAGTTATAAGAGGTTCTCATCGCTAGTCTTAATTACATCATAGTTTTTATATCTTAATGTTGATTTTTCTACATGTCTAAACAATTATTGTAGAAAAAATATCAATCAAAATCACATAGAAAACATTCCAAAATCACACATTTACAAGCATAGAAACATATAATGGCATAAAAATAAAAAATTAACTAAAAGATACAACCTTTAATGTAAAAAGATGATTATTATACCTTTGCAAGTAGATAACCGAATTCTTTGAGATGAACAGTAAGTTAACTATAATCCCAAACGAATTCCGAACTATCTTCAAGACACCACAGGGTCCTTAACGTGATACTCATACAATCCTATACACAAAATAAAAAAGAACAGTGTACTACCACCCTTAAAAGGTAAAAGGTTTTGCCTTATAGCCTTTGAATGAATTTCTCACAAAACTAACACAACCAATGTGTTTAATACCCACAAACAACCCCTAAAACTCAATCTACTTTGTTTAGGAAAGGAAGTTAAGAAATCAAAAGGTAGGTTTTTGGTGTTAAAGGTTAGGGCCTATAGAGAAAAGAGGAGGAGGAAGATGATAAATTAACTAAGGTTGTATTTTCTCTCACTTGTCTAACCATGCAATGTCATGTATGTGAGTGTTTAAAAGAGGATTTTAAGTTTTGAAAATCAAAATAATCTCACTCCTAATCCCCTTAATGTGGAGGTAGTTTAGTTGGATACAATTTTTACAATTTTATCTCTCCTTTATCTTCTTTAAAAGAAGATAATTATCCTTACCTTTTTTCTCTCTCTCCACTTAATCAACTTTAAGACAACATTATTCAATTGAATAATTTATATTTGAAATATTACTTAATTATGTTGAGTTTTCTAGCTTTTGAGTTTTACTCATTTTGGGCTTAATTACCAAAATTTGCCCAATTGCCCTATCTGGTCCAATGACTAAAAATGGCCTAAGGTGAAATTTTAATTTTGTCCTTTTATATTCTAGTTGTCTGTGTATGATCCTGTAAGACTATTTATTGATGGTAATAAATTTATTAATTCATAAATCATAAGCGGTCTCTAGTAAAACACTATGTTTACCCAAAATTAAATAGATGACGAATGAGTCAACAGTCCCACTGCAACTCAAACTCATTTCTTGACCTCTGATATCATGATTTTGCATAAAACATGTCTTTAACATCCTTATTATGTGCAAAATTATTTTCTTGGTCTCTATGACAAGATTGATATGTTCAAATAAATGCTTTCATCATTCCATTTGGGTGCAACCACACTCTTTCCAATCTTTTCTATCAAACGATCAATGATATCTTCTCTCATCGTGAGATGGCCAATCTCTTCACTTTGATTATGCTTCTACTTGTAGTACTTTGCATTCTCAATCATACTCATACTTGTTAAACGTTTATGGTCATGTTAGGTTATGTCAAAGTGTACCAGAACTCACAATAAAAGACATAACAATGTCAAGTTTATGGACAAAAATTTGATATTGCAAGAGATATACTAGACATGCGAGCAGTGGTCTCTTTGTCTTACCTGTTGGTGAAGTTTATAAAGCCAAAAGATGTAGAAGCGATTTGTGGTAACCAAAAGAAAACACAAGAGAAACCTTATCTATTGATGAACAACCATAGAATGAGAAATCTAAGGATCTTCATCCATCAGATTAGAAATGGAAAATTTGACGATAGAAGAAGAGATACCAAAACCCCAAAGAGTCAAAAAAATTAGTGATTATAAAGCTGGATGAAGCCAAATATGAGAAAGGGGTATATATTGGATATCAATTTTCCAAAGGAGTAAAGAGTAAAATTTTTTAATATTTGAAGAGTAAAATTATTCAATGTTTGAAGAGCTAATATGTTTGTAATAAACTTAAAGGTAATCTCACACCATCTTAATGTACATCCTAAAATGTTACTGAGTTAGCAGAAAAAGAGAAAAATTTTAGGAGAAAGGCATATGACAACACAAGAGGAGATACACAAGCTCTTAAAAACTGGATTCATCCGAAAAAAATTTAAAAAAAATTACTTCTACTTTCAATAAATTCAAAATTATAAGAGAGGAGCAATTGATGTGACTTAAGCTAAAAGCTCATCAAAACACTTCTTCAAATATATTTTCTATTATCTCAAGAGGAGAAAAAGATGCACAAAAGAAGATTTTATGTAGCATTTTTAAGTTCAAAATTTAAAACTAGATACAATCAGCTTGTTAATACTCATTTTATTACTCAATAAATAGCAGACAGTTACTCTAAAACAACATATATTTTACTACTTGTAAGCATTGCTGAAATTCTGTAAAAATTATAACTTGAACATTGGAGTGTTCACTTGGAAGAGTGTTCAATTCTCTTACCACATTCAACATTTTAGGTTTTACATGTATTTTGCAAGACGTGAAGAAATTTTTGTGAAACTTCGATAACAATACAATTAAACTTTCTTTTGATAATTATAGAAGTTTTTATAACGTGAAATTTACTGTAAGTCTAAAAAAATTGCCGCATATCGACAAAAACTAGTCCCGGCAGAAATAATGTGACGATAGCATTTAAGCATATATATATATATATATATATATATATATATATATATATGACCTCTGAAAATAAAATCTCTAGATTTAATTCTCATACAAAACACAACAAAAATTATAAATATAAGGAAATTATAATTAATTGAACCTAAATACTCATAATAAATTATAATTAATTTCGTTAATTTTTGTTCATTCAAAGTAATAACTTCATAATGAGTCGTATCTTAAATATTGTAAACCGAATTAATAAGTGAACCTAACATTATAAATCATTCACGAACACAAATTTCGTTGTCAAAAACTGGCCTAAAAAAGTAAAAGTTCTTTTGAAAAATCGTTTCCAAAAGTTAAATAATTGGTATCAAATAAAAGCTTTAATAAATTATTTTTTCCGTCTTAAAAAGATCGTTTTTTATCACAAATATTATAAAAATAAAATAGTTATTAATTTACTCGCTTAATTAATAATATCAAAAATAGTGCATTTGGAGTATAATTACATCAACACTAAGCAAAAGTTATTAAAACAGATAATTATTATGAGAATATTTTCAAAAAAAATGTGCTGATTTTTTAAGACATCTAAAATACCACTTTGTGACGATTTTTTAAGGCGGAAAGAATAATCAATTACTCATGACCACATCATGAGTTTGAATAGATTGAAGAAAGAAAACCTCATGAACAGGGAGGGAAAAAAGATCCATCAAATAACGCTTTGTTTTGTGAACAAGAAGTCTTCAATATTCAATTCAATCTACAGTTAAAAACAAATAATGTCATGTCTTCATTTAATGATATGATTTTTATAGATTTATACGTGGAAATGTGGATGAATATTGAGCATTATATGTGGAACATTTGTCAAAAAGTAGGAGTAGAAAAGATGAGTTTTTGATTTTTCTAATTTTAATGGGAATAAAGGGATATGATATTGTCCATATTTGTCCTTTAATTTGTGACCAAACAACAATCATCCATCTTTGTCAAGAACAAAAAATCAAGAAAAAAATAATTAAAAGAAGGAAAACCTTACAGCTATTTGATAAAAAGAATAAATTCAAATCCAAAAAGAATGCAAAATTCATTTTAAAAAGAAAAGGATGTATGTTCTGTACATTGTGCTTGCATATGTTTATTAAGTGATTGTCTATTTTTTCAACCTTCTTTTTTAATGAATAGGTCATCCCACTCCGCCGCAATTTTTTTATCAAATATTTTTATTTACGATATAAATATTATAAAAATTAAATTTGTGTGTTGATTCGTTGTCAAGTGTAAAAGATGGAGAGACATTCTTTAATGAAGTTCTCATTTTTTGCACGATTAGCCATCACCATATGCTTGATAATATAAACAATGGTTATGCAATCAATATCTATTTTAGTTATATTATATGAATCTTTTGGTAAAATGCTACCAATATTATACGAATCTACAAAAGATTAATAGCCTCTTATAGAATTGAAACATTAAATTTTTTTACATAGTTATTTTTTATAAATGGCTAAAAGTAACTAAATTTTTTTAAAAAATAAATTGATGTACAATTATTTTACAATCAAGAAAGAGGAATTTGACACATACATACACACAAAATTATGTTTTAAAAAAATTTGATTGAGTGGTGAGGATTTTATACCAAGAGGAAGAGGGGGATAAATTGTTCTCATACATTATAGTATGAATATTAATATTTGAGATAATGAAAATATTACATTATATTTTGCTTTTGTCTATTTTTGTGCATAATGAATTGAAAGAATATCCAAGATTGATAGTCATGTTCAAATTGTCAAAGAAGTGAGTTAGATAGTATTACGCTTAAAGCATATAAGAATATTATTCTAAATATTTGTAGTCGATTATTGGTAATGAGAATGACAATGAACGAAGACTAGCATGCTTCTCTATGAGATAATTATGTTTTACTAATTATAGAACATGAGAGAACATAAGTACATCAAAGAAAAATATATTGGAACAATCAATTGAATGAGAATACCACATAGTAATGCATATAAAAAGTATTTCTCATAGGAAATCTTATATTGGTATTCTTTGATCTAAAATATATATAGAACTTAGATAGATTATACCATACTTTTACATATGCCTTACATGCTCTTAACTAGATGATAAGTATGGATATGTTTGAATTTGTTACAATTCACATTAGAGGAACATGACAAAAGTGAAGGAATTGCCACTATCGAAGAGAGAGAAGATATCACCAACCATTTGATAAGTGTAACTGAGTAGCATGTGGCCACAACCAAATTGAATGATAGTTGATATTATTAATTTGATGAGAAATGCTAAGGAGACTCTCTGTAACACTTTGTTTTGGACACTTTCTACTAAAGTATTGACAAAAAACATTTTACTTTAATGAGATAACTTACAATATATTATATAAGTAAATCTAATTTATAACAATATCACTACTTACAATGTATTATTTTCTTTATTATGTGTAAAAGATGCATTTAATTTTACTTTTTATATTCTTGTTTTTATTCAAATATTTATATTTTTTTATAATATTATATTAATAATGTGCTAATTATCTGTCAGTTATAAATTGTTAATAACTTAATATTTTTGTAGGTGAATTTTACATTTTGATTTTTTGTTAATTATGCATAGAATTTTTGTATGAATATAAAATCGTATTTTTTTTAGAATTTTACTGTTTATATTTACATTATTTATATTAAAATTGAGCCCAAAATTAATCAACTATAAAAGGCAAAATAATTGTAAGTAGTGGTATTGTTGTAAATAAGATATATTTACTTATGTGATAGGTTGCAAGTTATCTCATTTTTAATAAAATAATATGAGTTAACATAATAGAAAAAGTGTTCAAAATAGAGTGTAAGAGAGAATGCCCCCAACATTTTTCTTTGTTCTAATATTGCCCTCATTAGTTTTATATATATTTCTAATGCACATTTAATTTAATAGTTCTTTTAACATACCTAAGTAAAATGATATATTATCAATTGAACATTAAATTAAAACATATTAATTGAATTCTTAATCTGTATTTAGTTTGAAATACACGATATAATTTGAAATGGAGAGAGTGTTAAGTTTGGATCATATAAATTACATATAATTTCAATTTGAAATTACTCCTTCCGTTTCTTTTTAAGTGTAGTTTTAAAAATATGCACATAAATAAAGAAATATTTTTAATAAGCAAAAATAGACTATATTGCCCTAATTTAATTTTGAGAGAAACGAGAACATAATTAATTATTAACTCTAACTGCAAATTTTAAGTAAAACTATTTTGAGAAAGAAAAAAGATAAAAATATAAAATTACATTTATTTTAAAATAAAAACTATAACTACACTAAAAAAAAGGGAGTAACATTCAATTGTATTGTAGATAGGTATGTGTCTCCTAAAATACCATTTGAATTTTTAAATTTTTAAAAGGGGTGTGTGGTTTGAGCGGTATAGCATGCTCCCCCTCTCGAGGACTGTTGGGCGCAGAACGCAGGTGCCTCTCACAATTCCAATTTTTACATACACAACGCGTAGCTCGGATTCCATTTGAATACCATTTGAATTTTTAACTTTTAGAAAAGTAGATACTTCAGAAGTTATCGTTAAAATTTAGTACACTTACAGTTCATGTGCTGGCAATGGCCGACACAAAAGTTCCTTTGCCACCTCCAGCGGCGGAGCAGTGGTGGGCAGTGGTAATTATTCCTCTAAACGGTGGTTGGCAGTGGTAGTTGATGTAAATATATGGGATAAAATGAAGAGTTGAATTTTGTCGGTTACAAAATTTTTAGGACAAGGGCTGGATTAGTGTACAAATTAAGAGTAGAAAATTTCAAAGAGACCTGACGAACCAGCAAATCAAAGCTTCTATGTCTCCCCTAGCGCCGCTATGAAATTAGAAATCGAACCCCGCTTTGTTAGTGTACTGGTTGACTCCCTTTACCGTTAAACTTACGTATAATCAGTAAAATGAAGGGATGAATAAATAGGTCGAAAGTGGATATTAGGTGAAGCTTGTAACACGTCAACTAATATTAATAGTCAAAAATTAAATCAAAGTGGTATCCCCAAAACTGAAATAAATGAGTGGGTGTAATTCTCAAGATATGTAATATGATATGATGGTCCCATCATGTACCTGAATGTGTTAAAAACCCCTTTAAAGTGTTGTTTGTTTGCTTTCACTGGCCATATATATTGTAAACCCTAATTCCACAAATGCCTTTGTAACTTTCTTATAAATTCCTTTTTATTCTCCCAAATATTCCCTTCTAATCCTCCAACCACTTTCTCTATCATCATGTCTTCCCCACATGACTTTTGTTGTTGTGAATGTATCTCATATTTAAGAATTAAAGAATATTACGTGATTTATAATGATACAAATTGTGAGTCTTATACAAGTCAATTGACTTTGTATTAGAGAGCTTCACAATCTGTATCAGCCATAAGTTCATACACGTATGCATAAGCCCATAAATTTTCATATGGTATCAAAGTTGTAAGTGGTTAGTTTAGCAAAACAATCAGCATAACTATTAGCCTTCTCAAACATACATTTTCTCTGTTACTTTTTTTGGTTGCTAAATTTTAGTGAAAAAATTGTATATCTTCTCTAATGCCGCTACGGATTCAAGAATTAAACCCGCATTTCTATCATGTTTGTTGACCCTTTTTACCGCTAAAACCGTGGACGAATGGTACATTTTCACTCTTACTAATTTCTCAGCTGTACATTCATTGAATTGGAGGGCAATAAGTTGGTTCCACATGGGTTAAGAAAGTATTCCCAGAAAAGGGTTAAAAAGTAGATTTAAGTGGAAACAAATAAATAGTTTAATTAGGATTACTGGTATTTTGTTTGGCTGGAAAATATCACAAGACTACAGAAAGAGTGGCAAGTTGAAAGGGAACAGGAGGAGAGAACAAAAAAAGACAGGTGAGAAATCATTTTGCAATCGAGTACTTGATGATTGAAGAAGATGATGAGAGAGAAACTTTAAATGAATCCATTCTCTCTTTAAACTTTTTTACATCAAAAAGGAAAAGTAAAATGGCTACAAAGTCTCAATGATAGGCATATGTCGTGCTTTAAAGTTCTTTTGGTGGTTTTGCTTTGCCTTTATTAGGGTTTTTTTCACTTCTTTTCACACCTTATCTGTATACATTTTTCATTTATTTCTCTCTCTCGAAACACGAGGCATAAAAAACACCACCTCCCATAAGAGAAAGGTCAGAATTGAAGGCAAATAAGAGGAGAGATAAGATGAGCTTTCACCTCAAAAGACTATTAAGATTAGAAGATAGAGACAGTACTATGCCTGGTTTTAATGTTGAGGAGCTGTATATGAAACCCTTCTCCTGTTTGCTCATTCTTATTACTAACTCTGACTTCAACTGTCCATACTTTTCAAAAGGGACCACCTTCTCCTCAACTGAAACCGATGTTGTTTGGTCAAACTTAAGAAAAGTTAAACCACTTCCCAATATAATTCTGAATCTTCAATATTTAACTGTAAAACTAATGTGAGAGGAAATTTGACTGACTCACTCAACTTTAGGATTGATACAAGGCAATCACTATCCTCGAGTTTTATCACATGAAGTCTCGTTAGCAATGCTGAGCCTGAAAGTAGCAAAATGTGAGTGATGATGCTACTTTGTTTCTTTGACTTCATCCCATTCACAATACAAACGATACAAAGTGACGGATTTAGAAAATTTATTAAGAGGGTGAAAATAAACAAGAGATAATGTAAGAAGATGGTATTGTATTAAAATATACCGTAAATGAGACAAGACTATGAAAGAGAAAATAAGAGTAAGCACAGTAAGGGAGTGACTGTCCTATCGCGTCCTTTCATTCCATATCTCATGTTACACATGTAAATTAAAATATCATGTAGCTTGTCATGTGGGCAAAAACCCATCCAAATTTAGTTTTAAACCTGCAACTCAACATGACTCGACTATTGAAAATTACTTAACTTGAATTGAACTTACAAGAAATGTTGGGCTTTGGGCTTCCTATGTGAAGAAAATTCAATTTACTAAAATGCCTCTTATTTAAGGGCTTTTAACGGTTTTAAAACTTTTTTGTATTGTATTTGTGAACGCATAAGATTTTTTTAGTAATACTGCCCACTTTCATTTAATCCATTAAAACATGTCCACCTTGATTAAAAAGACAGAAATGAAAACAAACAAAATAACCACAATAAAAACCACACATATTACGTTAAAAGAATTTCATTCTACAATCAATAATCGATTTCAAATGAAATGAAAAACAAAAAAAGTTTTGATCTGAAGAACTGAATACAAAAAATAGAAGGTCAACATTTATTTTCAAACGTCATCATAAGCAAAACAAGGTAAGTTTCTTATCATGGCTCATTCAATAACGAACTAAATATTATTATTTATTCGTCTTCAAATTGATTCTCAATTGAAAGAATGTAAAAGAAATAAAAAAATGTTGAAATGATAATAAAATTGATAATCAATCAAATTGCTACAAAACATTTCAAATTAGTTCATTATGATCCAAAATTAAATCAAAGATGTTCAGATTAATTCAAACTTTTTTTAATTTTTCAAATTGGATTAAAATAGTTCAAGAAATTTAATTCATTGTAAAAATGTTCAAAAAGGTTCGATTGTTTTAAAAAGTTCAAAATGCATTTAATCAAGGTTTAAAAAGGTTCAATAAGATTTCGTATGGTTCAACACGTTATAAAATTATATCAACATTTTTAAAAATTATTTCAAATAAGTTTAATTTGGTTCAAATTGGCTCAATGTAGTTTACTTTAGTTAAAAATAATTCACATTGGTTCAAATTGTTTTTAAATTGATGAAGTTTGTTCAATTTAGTTCAAATAAGCTTTTTTGTCAACATTTTGAACCTTTTAAAATAATTTTAACCAATTTGAACTATTTTACATTTCAGTTGAAACATTTTATGCGCCCAACTAGTTTGGTATGGTTCAATATGGTTCAGGAACGTACAAAATAGTTAAAAATAGATCAATTTATTTTAAAATTAGTTCAAACTAATAAAAATAAGTTTAATATGGTTCAAAATAGTATTAAAATATTCCAAATGGTTTAATTTGATCCAATAAAGTTCAAATTATTTTAAAAGAGCTGAAATTTGTTTAAAATATATAAAAAAAGGTTATAAATAGTTCAGTTGATTCAAAATAGCTCAAAAAATTCAAATTATTTTAAAAAGGTTCAAATTGATAAAATTTATATTAGTATGGTTCAAAATAGTTCCAAATAGTTTTAAATATTTTTAAAATTGTTCAAAATAGTTCAAAAAAATTCATCTTAATTCAAATTAGATTAAAATTACCATATCATCCGATTTTTTAGATCATCATACCATCACTGTTCTTCTTTGTTTTTTCCATGATTCTTTGATTCATATTAATAAAATAATGCATATGAAAAAGGTTTTAATATGTTAGAAGTGAGAAAAAAAAAGAGAGAATGAAAGAGCATGATGTTCTCAGCCAAAAAAAGAGAAAGAATAGAAGTGAATGGTGTGAGAAGAGAGAGATAATGGATAGCAATAAGAGATGTGAGATGAGAGACGAAAAAATGAACTGTGTATGAATGTTCGGAGTAATAGAAAGAGAGACACGTAATATTATAATAGAATGAGATAAATAAGTTTCATCCTCTTTTAATGAATTCCAAAAAGCACAAATTTTTAAGATACCTTAGTGATGTGTTTGTAAAATGCATCTAGCCAAATCATGAATTATATGTTAACCTAAGCATGTTTTACAAATAAAACTATAGTATATGCATTAATACAACAAAATAATAATGAGATGTATTTTTATAGAAGTCAAACATAAAAAGTGCATTCTACATAATTTACTCATTGCTTAAGAGATCTATAGAGTTTTATATAATAATGAGATGTATTTTTATAGAAGTGAAACATAAAAAGTGCATTCTACATAATTTACTCATTGCTTAAGAGATCTATAGAGTTTTATTGATATTTTTTTAGTCAATTGCTTAAGAGATCTATAGAGTTTTGAGAATATTGGTTATCAAAGAGAAAATTCTAAACAAAACACTACAACCAACTTTTTACAGGAAGTTTTTGACGGTTAAATCATTACCCCATTGTGCTGATTTTTGATGAGATATTCATCTCTTTTTATTCTAAGGTATTAACAGTGGATATTAAATTTTGACGACTGAATCATAAGTTATAGCTTAGAGAACATAGTTGTTTGGATTGGTGTTCAGCTTTGACGTGTGTGATTAAACTCAACATTTGGAAGTGTTTTTACGTTGGATTTGGCTGAAATTTGGTCAATGTTTTAAAAAACATTTCAAACTTGATTTTGAATGGTGGAGATCTTTTTTTAGGTTAAGAATGTCGCCCTTTGTTGCCAAATTCGTAGCCCTTGTTTGTTCTTTTATACTCTTGTATTCTTGTGTTATTTGGAGTTATAACTGTATTTGAGATTAGTTGTTGTACTTTGTGACTTGCTTTATTGTTGTAAACATTGTTGAATTATATTGGAGCTCCTTTTTTTGACCGAAAAGAAGTCTTGTGGTTTTTATCTTCAAAATGGAGTTTTCTATATATATCATGGTGTTTTATGATTAATTATTTGTGATTTATCTATGTTTTGAATAATCTAATTTGCTCCTCTTATTCTTTCAAGGAGAGAGAAAGAATCTCGTGAGATTTATTTTATACCATCCTTTTTTCCAATAAAAAACTCATGTAAGTTCAAAATAACACAATAATAGAATTAAAAAAATGACAACTATGAATTCATCTTGAGAATGATGTTCTTTTCGTTCACATAATACTCAATCTTCAATCTTAGAGGCGTAAACCAATTTCGAACTGGTTTCATGAACCATGGAATTGGAATTGGAATCGGATCTAGTCGGTTCGAAACAGTTCAGTTTCGGTTCCGGTTCCGGTTCGACGGTTAGATTTGATTTTCCTTTAAAAATTAATGGCATCGCCGGTTCGTAATCGGAGCTGAACATAGCTGGTTCCAAAGATTATGGTTCTACTTTTTGTTTGCTTGTTCAGGTTATTTTTTACAACCCAAGGTTACCTCGCACTAATCCAATTCCATTCACTAATTCCATTTGGTATAGGAATTACACTAATAGGTTGGTTGACAAGATTGCAACATTCATATCAATCGATAATGGTCATTCCAGTATTCAGGTAATGGGCGACATATTCGGTTTCACTACCATGAAAGTAATCATTCGTCACGAACCAAGTCAGGCTGTGAGCAGTGTGATGAGCCTGATTTAATCCCAATTTAGGTATGGTTTTTCTAAGTAAAATTAATTGCATATGCTATCCCTCGATTTAACCTCTTTTGCATTGGTTTTTTTTACAAAATTGCTCCTACAATATAGCTCAAAAATAAGGTGAAAAAAGTCAATAATGGTAGAATAATGGAAGAAAGAAGGAAGGAAGAAACTAGGGCATTGCAAAAAAATGTCAACCCAACCAACCCGACCAATTCGAACCCAACTAACCCGAATTTTAGACTTAACCCGCTCAACCCGACTTAGTTTCGGTTTTAAAAAATACCAACCCGATTAATAGTGGTCGGGTTACGGGTTTGGATTATTTCAAC
>CANYCX011022990.1:0-19138 GCA_948193385.1 Breynia disticha f. nivosa | reverse complement strand
TGGATGATGTCTCGTTCGAGACTGGCTTCCTGCCCGAGCTGGTTCCATTTTTAAGCTGAGTCTCGATCGAGGTTGGAGGTGTCTCGGTCGAGAGAGTGTTCCTGCCCGAGATTGTTGGTTCACTCTATCGAGTCTCGATCGAGACTGGAAGAGTCTCGATCGAGGCTTGCCTTCTGTTTTGCTGGAATTACAGGTTTACTCAACCTCGTTTTTGCCTTGATGAAATATCATTGAGATTATGTTTTCTTAACCTTCTGGGTTTAAATATTTCATCTGTAAATGAGTTACTTATAAATTAAAATGAGGTATTAATTATATATTTGGTTTTATTATAATACTAATTGAGAGTTTGATTTGCATTGATGAATTGTTCTAATATGCTAAGTGCCTTGGTGTGATATGTATATAAGTTAAATTGTTTTATAATTGGATGTTGAAAGGGGTGAAATCAATTGATGAAATTATAGTCTTGAAAGAATTAAGATATATAATTGAATGTATGAGTGAAATGATCACATATTTTAAAATGAGTAAATGTGGATTGATATGTGAATAAAACCTTGTTTAAGGTATCTGTAAATGATGTGTTTTAATCATGTATGATTAAAATGAACCATTCCAAAAGAAATTTTGATTGGAAATGTTTGTGGGAATATGTCATAACATGCTATGAATAGTGATATGATGTTTTATTGTCAAGTTTGAAGTTGATGTGTGATTTGAATAAAGTCGACCTTTTAGGGTTATGTTACTTACTAAGTCTTATGACTTACGCAATTATTATGATTGCCTGCAACGCTCGGCAGGAAATTGAACAGGTTGCGGTCTAGGACAAAAATGGTACAGAATTGCTCGTATATTCGGGAAGACTTAAAGAGGAAGAACCGAGGTGTGATGCAACTGTTTTGGATTAGGGTTAAGATTGTACATGACTATGCATACATTCTATTATTTGTATGATGAATTGGTTTTGTAAAATATTATGGGAAAATATTATGGGAATGATGTGTACATGAATTTGATTATTTATTTTGTATTATTAAAATTTAAAACTTGATTTCTGGAATTTGAATATCACTTATAGGAGGGAAGTATACGTAGGTGATATTTGAATTTCGGGGGTCACAAATGCACCACAGTCACTGTGCCAATTTTGTGTTCTTAGCTGAGCACAACACGCCCACTGAAACATCCTAACTTATTATCTACTTAGTCATGTTATTATAGTTCACTTACTAATAATTTTAGGATATTTAAAAATTTTTCATATTTTGCTCTGATAACAAAATGAAACACCCAAAACTAATTAACGGATAATTCATATAATTTAACTTATAGATATAAAAGATGATTAATAATTATAGATGATTAATAATCATCTATAATTATTAATCATCTTTTATATTGATCTATTAGTTTAGTTCTGTTATTCTGTTTATATACGTGAGGAAACATATATCTTATCATCTGTATACTTTTTCTGTATTTTGTTTCTGTATTCTTTATTACTTATTATTATATGAACATGTGAACTATGCTGTGTTACACTGTACTGTGTATACTGTGCTATACTTCCGTCTCCAATATTACACCGTGTTGTGCTAAACTATGACTATAAAACCGTCTCCAGTAATCAACCATCTCCGATCACTGCCAATATCACCCTATCACCTATCATCACCTCTAACTATATGACCACCACTATCATGTGCATGTGTACGCATATGCTTTCATGTGACTGTGATTCCATGTGAATTTGTTATCATATGCATTTCTTCATTTCATGTGCTCTTATATCAATTGTATCTTCATGTTACATGATTGTGGTATCATGTAACAGTGTGATTCATCATATGACTATGAAATCATATGCATGTATTCATTTCCTGTATTCCTCTATCATTTGTCATCTATTAATTATATTTAGGAAAATACGATCATCTGTGAATTCGACAAAGTCATGAAAGATCACGGACTTCCTTTGACATATCTGTTATTTTGTATTTCAGTTAAGCATATATTCTGTATTTCATTATTTTTGTTTTCGTCTGTGTAAGTTAATTTCTTGTATATGTACTTTCTTAGGATCTTTCCTGGGATTTCATCTATAATCATATCTATTAAACATATAAATTAAACATAGCAATCAAACATAAAAATCATCTACGTTATCAACAATATCCACACGCTAGTATTAATCATTCATATAACTTTATTTAAAAGTGAGTCTAGATTACTCACCTGTATTTCCATCTAAAAATCCTCTAAAATACCGAGCCTGCTCCAATCTCCCTATTGTCGTGTCTCCTTACAACTATTTTGCTCCTTTTCAATTTTCTTTTCTTCTTAATCTTCTATCCGAATGCACCCCTATTTGTAGGAAATATTTGAGCGGTGACACGTCCTGTGCTAAATTGGCACGTCCTGTGCCAGTTACACCTCATGCTTTAATTTCATAACTCATGTAAAATGGGCACATGTTATTGGTATGACCTATGCTTGATTGGCACACCCTATGCCAATGTTCCTCATCATGCTTCAATTTTTTAGGCTTATCTAAATCCACCAAATCATTACATTTTTTATTGCACGACTCTTGTCAACAATTGGCACGACTTGTGCCCATTGGAATGCCCTATGCTATTGACACGCCCTGTGTTTCTTGACATTACCTGTGGCAAGCCCTCTATCTTATAATCTTTATTTCAAATACTTAATAGCCTAAGGTAATTACGTTTCACTAATTACGGGAATTTAGGATGATATTGTTACACCCACCGTGGTGCTTTACACGCCCGACATGTTCATTTTATTCAATATATTTTTCAATTCTGCCATTATTCTTATACTGTCTATCATTTTTTACTCTACTTTGTTTAGTTATACCTATATATTTTTAAGGCTTATACAGTATAAACAACATACATTTGGTTTACTTTTAGTTGATTTTATGTTTCTATGTTTATTTTAATAATTATAAGTTAATAGAATAAGCATATGATATGAACGGTTTGTGGAAATTGTGAACTACCTATTTTCAACTCTGGACATACTATTTCAACTAGGATTAGTTCACAGGCTAGCTAACAGTTTACCTAATATGTTTCGCTGCTTGAGCACATTCATTTTATATGATAAAATGCAAAATTTCAAGTTATACGTATTCCATTTCATCCACAACTCAGTCACGCGTGATTCTAACATCGATAACAAGCTTTTAAAGCCATTCAACATGATCATTACCCTTTTATTTACACATTCAGTGTTATACACAGACATCTCAAATCACATAAATTCATCATAAGGGAAATTCATACATAATGTTATGCATTCATTTCAAGAATTCACATTCCCATATCCATTTCACATCATTTACGACACACAAGTCATTCTTTTCTCATTCAACTCATTATGACATACAAGTCATCATTCATTTCTCATTCAACTCATTATGTCACACAAGTCATTCTTTTCTTATTCAACTCATTATGATTCATTTTTTAAAGATCAATATATCAAATCATGCCTTATGATGAATTCTTGTTCTTTATAACCTTTGGCACCCATATTTTAACTTGTACCCATTGGTGCCATTTTCATTCTTGCCCTTTTGGTCCTCATTATATTTTGCTTTTTCTCATTGATGCCCATTTTTCTACGTGCTCCTTGACACCTCTAAATATCCTTCATGCCAATTAGCACCTCTAAATGACCTTTATGCCCATTACACCTCTAAGTGATCCTCTGTGCCCATTGGTACCTCTAATGCAATCTTTGTACCCTTTGGTGCCTTTAATACAAAATGCATCATGATGATATAATTATGAATGCAAATTCACAATAATTCATTAAACCACATGCATGTCATAAAGTGCATTCATAATTCACAACAATCATATTCATTCATTCATTTTGCACCATCAATATCTTTTCTTAAAGCCATCCAAGGATCATACATATACATAATCAAACCATAGCACTCAATATCAATCCTAGACTCAAGGCAACATAAATAACTCACATCATCTATTGTCAAAACACACATACATACGATTAAAACCACATAGGATTAACCATGAAAAGGCAATCGATGAGTAAGCAAGTTAATGAGTACACACTTACCTTGCAAGTTCGAGCTAGGTGTGCCCCTCAAGCAACCACTCATACTTTGTGTCATCACTGACTTCTAAGAGCAACAACATATCACACATGAACATTTACAAACCAACTAAAAATCATGCCTTTATATCTTTTATACGTAAAGCTTAATCCTTTTTATCATTGTTGTTGGACCAATGGTGGTAAACATTAAGATTCTCATTATGTTTTGATAATGTGTGAAATAATGAAATTAATAAAGATTAATCCCAGGTTTGGCAAAGTGTTTAAAATCAAAGGAATGTGTATAAAACCGTTGTAATGCCCCGAAAAATGTAGCATAAATTTTAACAGAAAATTGGCTGGACAGTGGCCTGGAACAGCAACGGAACGACCTTGACAAACCATTCCCATGGTCGTTCTCCCCTGTTGATATGTGTAATTTGGAATGCTGAATTATGCCTGGAACGACCACCCAAACAGTTTGCATGGGTCATTCTGAAGGTCGTTCTGGTAGGCGGGATTCAAAATAAAATGCGTGTTTTCATCAACTAAGAGAGAGAAAGAAAGTTATTTTCAAAACCCAAAAGGTCCCAGCCGATTCCTCTCATCCCTAAACCCTAAAAACACCTTCCAACCTCTTCCAAACCCTAAAAACCTTGCTTGTCACGCCTAAAGATTTGTAGGATTCATAAAGGAGCACATCCTAGGTGAGCTCTAGGGTTTCTAATCGGATTTTAGCAAGGTAAGTCCTAACATTTATGAAATTTATGCGAAGTATTGTGTTGTGAAAATGGTGAGAATGAGAGATTCTTGGGTTTTGGGAAATTGGGGGTTTTAGGGAAAAGAGCATGTGAATGTGAAATGCAGCTTAGATACGTGTTTAATATGGAAAATGTGGGTCATTTTGTGTAGGAGATAGTTCTCAAAACTCGAGACAAGGTTGAGCCGAGAACCAACTACGCAGATTACGAGGCAAGTGCACTGAATCCACACTTACCATTGTATGTCTTTCTTTTGTACAGTTAATTATATTTGATTTAGTTCAAACATGTTGAAATATGCAGTAAAGTGTCATTTAAAAATAGACTTGATTGGTATAATTGTGAAGATTGATGAGATGATGTTATGGATTATGTTAGTTGTGCTTATTTAAGTAAATGTTTGGTTTAGTATGGTCTGTATTGGATGTGTGATGTGATGATAATTGAATAATGATGGGTGTTAGAGAATCAATGTTTCATTAATTATATTCATGGGAATGGCTAAAATTGTTGATGTGTGTGTAAGGGTTGATGTGTTTTAAGTATTGACCCGGGTTTGAGATGTCATGGGCTGATACATGTTTTATGATATTATGAAAAGAATGATTTGTGAGCATTGTGTGGTTAGAAACATATGAGATATGGCTGAATGGTGTTGTTGAGATGATTTAAGTTGAGAATGAAATTTGTGACATTTCATACATTCAGGATATATGAATGAGCATGAACATTTCTGTGTGTTTATGATAAGGGGGATTGGCCCAATTGAGTGAAAGCTCGTTATTATAAGGGGGATTGGCCCAATTGAGCGAAAGCTCGTTATTATCAGGGGGATTGGCCCAACTGAGTGAAAGCTCGAATTATAAAAGGGGGATTGGCCCAAAATTTATGAGAGTGGACTCTCTCTCACGTGCGTAGGAAAGGCCCCAGGGCATGCATCTGTGTGAATCGCATTAGCATTCATAGTACATACATGTGAATTTTAAATATTAAGATGTTTTGGATGAATATGGCGTGTGTTGAAGGTTTTGATGAGTTATGAAATGCTTGAGTGCAAATGCCCATGGTATTATAGTTGAGGTTGTGTGAAATGTTAAATGAATTTAGAGTAGGACACGAGATGATTTATGATTATTGTTGGTGTGAACATTGGTTGAGGAATGTTGCCTAAGTCTGTGATTAAATTGTTTGGAACTTGCCAAAAATGATGTGAGTTTGTTGTATGGGTTTTTTAAAGTGTAAATTCTGCTATTTTCTAGAAACAGAAGGTCAAAACGGGCTGGGGAATGGTCTATGTAACCCGTTCTCCAAGTCGTTCCACTTCTAGAGTCATTCCAGAAGGTCAGAATGGGTTGGAGAATGGTATGTTCAAACTGTTTCTCAAATCGTTCTAACTAAGAAGAAATCCAAAGAGGGAGAATGGTTAGGAGAACAGCCTGGGCAGGCCGTTCCCCAGGTCGTTCCCATGTAAATTCCAGCTTGAAAATGTATATGTGTTAAGGAAATCGAGGATTAATAACCGACCTGATGTGAGGTAGTTTAGTATAACTAGGATGTATGATCTTTACTCTTGAATAATGAACTAACGATTATTGAATTAGTTAACTTAGGATGAATTTTCTATCCGAAATGCTCAAATCATCTAACGCACCTTATCAACGAAGTTCTTAAGCATTAACTACTTTGGTAAGTGTGATTGTAGGTGTACTTACGAGGTATGTAATACTCACGTGCATGTTTATTTGTGATGACTGTGCAGAGCGACAGTAGAGGCTACGAGACATTCTTTAAAGTTGGCTTAAAGGTGATACAGTTGTTGTGTTAGGTTAGCTACTAGCTTGCATTTTGAGGTTTTTATTTTGCTTACCCACTTTTGTATATCTATACATAGGATAGGTATAGATAGTAGGCTCATGCATGATTTTAAACCAAAACTTTTGCTTCTGCATATTCATCTTTGAATTGTATCGGGCTAATAGTATTTGGGTTTAATGAATGCATGAATGCCTATCTTTACATACATTTACTTTTGCTTGGATAAACTAAAACAAAAAAATGGTTTCTAAAAATCATTAATTAATTGAAAATGGACTTTACGAAATTGAGCGTCACATTTAGTGGTATCAGAGCAGAGATTAGATTCCCTGCGGACTGTGCTAAGAAACTATTTTCTTGCATCATATTTTGAAAACTAAAGTGGGTTAATGTCGTTGTGTTAGGAATGTAGCCTTTAGATAATGTATCACACGAGACCACAGAGTCCCAAGAGTCTGTACAGGGTCAGGGGTCAGCCCCTGGGCCTGGAGCTCAGCCTGTACAAGGTGTCATTCCACCACTCGACCCTTCTTATGCCCAGTTCTTCCAATCTATTATGCAGCAGATGTGGGGCAGTCAGGGAGGTCGACAGGGGATGGTATTGATTGCAATTTTGGAGAAGTACGCAAGTAAGGCACCAAACCATTTGCGAGGACTACATACCCCGCCGAGGCAGAGGATTGGCTCTAACATACGGAGCGACTCTTTAACTAGATGAGGTTCTCGTCTGAGCAAAAGCTAACCTACGCTACCTCCTTGCTGGAGAAGGGAGCATGGGATTGGTGGAAGGTTGTACCAAGAAGCCAAACCCTCCCACCCTGACTTGCGGTGATTTCCAAAGGGAGTTCGCAGAGAAGTACACCCCTCCCCTCTAGAGAAACAGGAAGAAGATTGAGTTTTTAGAGCTTAAGCAGAAATACCTCACCATTGCACAATATGAGGCACAGTTCACCCGACTCTCCAGGTATGCACTAAAGGATGTGGAAACAAATGTTCATAGGAGAGACAGGTTTGAGAGGAGGCTATGGTTCAATATTCGTACCCAGATTGCAATGAAGCAGGCCACCTATCAGACACTTTTGGAGACTGCACTCCGAGTAGAGGAGCTTTTGGCCGAGGAGGGTCATAGAGATGGCAAGCGCTAGAAGGTATCCGATGGTTCTAGTGCCACTGGGAGCCAAAATAAGAATGATTCCAAACCTCCTAAGAGTATAGGTGGAGGAGGCAGTCATCAGAGGAGCAATTATGAGAGCAGGAGGAGTCATACCTTTAGACCTCCTGCCTTAGTACAACAGAGTGCTTAGAGGCTACACTGGTGGAGACACTCGGCAGCTATGCTACTACTGTAGTCAGACCGGTTATCGGGTTAAGCATTGTTATCAAAGGATCCAGGATCAGGAGAGAGATATTCTAAGGCAGAGTAGTGTTGGAGATAACAGAGCTGCCACCACTACCAACAGAGGCCGAGACTGAGGTGGGAGGGCTGCTAGCACCACCTTTAGAGGCGGAGGAGCCTCACAGTCAGAAGCTCCACCTCAAGCACGTGTCTATACTATGACATGAGATGAGGCGCCAGTCAACCCTTATATTATCACTGGTATGATTACAATTTCCACTCACATTACATTGGTGTTGATTAACCCTGGATCTACGTGTTCATTTGTCAGCGAGTCTTTGGTAGAGCAGATCGAAGGTAGAATGTCATCTTTAGGCTACGTGGTAGTAGTTTCTATGCCAGTTGGGGACACTGTAAGGGTGAGAGAGGTAGTGAGAGATTGTGACCTATATATAGGCAAAGAGAAATATGTTACTGATCTGATTGTGTTGAAGATGGCAGATTTTGGGGTTATATTGGGCATGGACTGGTTGTCCAGAAATCGAGCGGTGGTAGATTGCTACGCTAAAGAGGTGGTAATCGAAGTGGATGGTGAGAGGAGGGTCCTGTTAGTGGGAGAGGAGAAGGTTATATCTTCTTGCCTAGTATCGACAACGATGGTTGCTAAGCTGATTCGGGACGGATGCGAGGCATTCTTGGCATGCATGACGAATGTGAATAAGAAGAAGATAGAGGTGCAGGAAGTGGATGTCGTGAGAGATTATCCAAAGGTATTTTCGGATGAATTACTGGGTTTACTGCCACCAAGGGAGGTTGATTTTGAAATCAAGATGGTGCCAAGAGCAGCACCAGTCTCAATAGCACAGTATAGAATGGCAATAGTGGAATTGCAAGAACTGAAGAGGCAGTTAGAAGAGCTTTTGGAGAAAGATTTTATGATGCTGAGTGCATCGCCTTGTGGTGCGCCAGTACCTTTTGTGAAGAAGAAATATGGGAGTATGAGACTCTATATTGATTATAGGCAGCTGAATAAGCTGATCTTGAAGAATAATACCCACTACCAAGGATTGCTGATTTGATAGACCAGTTGAGAGGAGCGACAATCTTCTCTAAGATTGACTTAAGATCAGGGTATTGGTAGTTGCGAGTGGAGGAGAACTCTATTCCTAAGACTGCATTTAGGACTCGGTACAGTCACTTCGATTTTACGACGATACCGTTCGGGTTGACTAACGCACCGACAGCCTTCATGGCTTTGATGAACAAGATATTCCAGCCATACTTGGATCAGTTTGTGGTGGTCTTTATTGATGATTTCTTGGTGGACTCGAGAGATAGAGGAGAGCATGAGGGGCACCTTCTATTGGTGCTAGAGTTGATGAAAGAGAAGAAGTTGTATGCCAAGTTTCACAAGTGTGAGTTTTGGATGAGAGAGGTGGTCTTCTTAGACCACGTGATTTCGACAAAGGGTGTCAAACCAGATCCAAGTAAGATAAAAGAAGTTCAAGAGTGGGAGGCTCCAAGGAATGTGATGAGGTACGTAGTTTCTTGAGCTTGGTAGGATATTATTAGATATTCATTGCGGACTTCTCAAGGTTGGCAAGGCTGATGACTGGCCTATTAAAGAAGAATGCTCCATTCATTTGGAATGAACGATGTTAGGAGATTTTGCAGGAGCTGAAGAAGAGATTGGTGGAGGCTCCAGTTCTTATGTTACCGACTGAGGATGGTGGATTCATGGTGTATATAGATGCGCCTAAGGTAGTTTAGGTGGAGTTCTTATGAAGAATCGGCAGGTGATTGCCTACACATGTGAACCTCATTTTCGGCAAATTTCATTTTTCAATAAATCTCAATTTTTGTACCCTTTTTTTTTAAAATAACAACTCAAATCATTTCAAAGGAATAAACATATATAGATATATATAAAAAGTAGTACATGCATTTCATTAAACCAACCCCAATACAAAATAAATGGCAAGGTATGCAGAAGCGTTTGGTTTTTGGTTTAAAAGAATGCAAGTGCCAAAAGCCTATACTAACATGTGTATGGTTATACAAAAAGCAAAAGTGTAAATCTCCAAAAATCTCTAGGAGCCGACCTATCAGCAGGTATCACATGCGCGAGCTCTGCCCAAAAGATGTCCCAACACCAGCTATTATGCTTTGCACACATATACACAGTAAAATAAAGGTGAGTATGAAGAATACTCAGTAAGCGCATCCTTATAGTTATTATGTTGTATGCGCAGGAGAACCTTCTGTCAAACACGGTTGTGCCCGCGTGACACAAAGCCGCATTCGTGCCTAACAATTATCGCAATATAATCATTAAATGTTTAAGGCATTAAACTCAGGTCATATTCTACCATTTAAGGGTTTAATCTGTTTAGGAACCCATCATATATCATTTGTATACTTTAGATATACATTAATATGTTATTCAAGTCAAATTTGGGTTTTCTGGGCAAAATAACGTATGTTTATACCCTAGGTAACGTACGTTATTCTTCCATTAGTTTGCACTTATGAATAAAGTATGTCAAGACGTGGTTAACGTATGTTTAATGTAATAACGTACGTTATTTCTTCAAATAACGTACGTTGTTTCTTCAAATAACGTACGTTATGTGCCATCAGATGCATTCAGTCCGAATTTCCAAGTCCTTTCTCATACCTACACTTATCCATTATCCCTTAGCATACTAAATAACCTCTAAAGTACACATATAACTCCCCTATTCATCCAATTCATCACCTTTAACTATTAAACACATAATTCCACACACTAACCAAAATCAAACAAACATTTATAACATCCATACAAACATCTAAGACATCATTACATAACTCATACATATACACAAAGCATACCATATCAAAGCAACCCACCACAACTTTCTTAGTAACTTAACCAAACATCATAAATGCCATTTATCATCATCCTAACCATTCTTCATTCAACTTGAAATCAATCATACACTTTAAGGATCACCACCACAATCATAAATCTCAACATAAGCATCAATCACTCTTTACATATCTCATACACACATAACCATCATTTTACTTGCATCAAATCACAACCCACTAGTCTAAGAATAAATCATGAATGCATATGTATGCGAATGCTAAAATGCAACATACAATTCCATGCTCTGGAGTCTTCACATCTCAAGAGAAAGTCCATTCTCATTGCACATATTGGCCACGAGGCCCCTGTTTTATTTGCGCTTGGGCCACAAGGCCCTCATATCATATAAGAGAAAGTCCACTCCCTTTGTGTGTATTTGGCCAGGAGGCCCTTGTTTTCATGTAAGGAGAGTCCACTCCCTTAGCGCATAATTGGCCACGAGCCCCAACATGAACATACATAGAATGCTCATGCATATGTCAAAATGCCATGCCTTTATCACATTCTCAATGTAAGTTCAACATGCCATTCAATCTACATAAATCATAATGTTTCCACAAGAACTCTTAAATAATTAATCATTTCTCAATAATATAGTTATCAAGCATACATCATCCTTTGATCATAAAGATCGCAAGCACATAACACATGGCATTCATTTCATCAAGCCAACATATATATATATCTATATAAATCATTCTAATTAGTAAGCATCCATACTGACATTAGTCACACATAAGTTCCTTAAGCCAATTCATTTTAATTTACATCAAGGACACATCATCCATACAAGAATTAACCAATCATAAGTAAAACATAACAAGTAAGTGGCAAAAGCACTTACCTCAGGCTCCGAGGTTCAATTTGTCGCTCGATTCCCGAGTAGGGTTCCAAATGTCGTTACCTACACACATATAATCATATTTCTTATCATTCAACATACAATGTACCTTATTTAAACCTACCATACTGATTTTCTCCAAAATCCCAAAACTTTCCTAAAACCCTAATCTCTTAAATCTCACCAAATCATATGTTTTAAGGTTAAAGGCTTATAGAATCATGAACTACATTAAAACCCTATCAAAAACCTATCAAATGTATCTATTTTCTATCACATTTTAGCTCGGGATTGAAGATTTACCTTGTTTCTCGTCACTTGAAAACCTAGAGGGAGAAAGACCTGATTTGAGGCTGATTGTGTTGTTAATCCGCTGGAAATCCGAGGTTTGTTGATAGTTTTTATGTTTGGAAGGTCAGAGAATGATGGTTTGGAATTTAGGAGAGTGTTTTGGTTGTTGGGAGGGAGTTATGACCCTTTTTAAGTGCGTTTCGGACATTTAATGACATGTCCAGAGGCCCGATAACGTATGCTTATTGTGCAATTAATGTACATTAGGAAAATGCATGGTCTGTGCTGTCAACATTGAATAATGTGCATTATTCATGGGAATAATGTACATTATTCATGGGAATAACGTACATTATTCCCTCAATCATACATTCACGTATGTTAATTACCCAACTAACGTACGTTAATTGGCTGCAGACTGCAACACTTAGAGATTTTTGACCTCTTTTCATTCCGAACATGCCCATATGCCTTTATACACTTTACCTTAACATAATCCTACATTATTCCATATTAAACAGACATTTTCTGGGGCATTACAACACATCTCGACAATTGAGATAGTATAAGGCTAACTATCCTACCCACGACTTCGAGTTAGCCACAGTCATCCATACTTTGAAGGTATGGAGACATTACTTATACAGCAAGACTTTCCAGATTTTCACCGATCACAAGAGTCTCAAGTATATTACTACTCAGTGGAAGCTGAACTTGAGAGTGGAGATGGATTGAGTTATTAAAGGACTACAATTGCACCATCGAGTACCATTCGGGTAAGGCGAATATGGCCATTGATGCTTTGAGTCAGAAGCGAAGGGAGGATGAGGATTCAGTGACTTACAAAGTAAATTCCCTATTTGCATTATGAGAGTTGAGGGTGCAGGTAGACCTGGTTAAGGGGGAGATGTTGGCTAACATATGGGTGAGACCCCGTATAAGAGAGTTGATTGTGGAGAGGCAAAAGGAAGACGAGCACTTAATGAAGAATAAGAAGAAAGTGGGAAAGGGAAAGTAACTACAGCTCATCGATAAGATGATGATGGAGTACTTTACTACGGGGATGTCTGTGTGTTCCCGATATAGAAGACCTTAAAGAGAGCCTTATGGTAGAGGAACATTCTTCTTCGTACTCGGTACATCCTGGTAGCACCAAGATGTATCGAGACATGAGGGACATGTACTGGTGGGTGAATATGAAGTGGGAGATCGCAGAGTTTGTAGCTCAATGTCTGCCTTGTCAACAAATCAATGCGAAACAACAAGCTCTAACAGGAAAGTTAAGACCACTAGAGATCCAGGAGTGGAAGTGGGAGAAGATTACGATGGATTTCATTATAAGGTTATCAAGGACCTTTAGACAGCATGACGCAGTTTGGGTGATAGTGACTGACCAAGTCGACACACTTTTTAGCTATTTCACAGGATGACACTTTGGATAATCTTGCGAGCTTGTATGTGGCAAAAATTATGAGACTTCACGTGTGCCTATGTCAATTGTGTCAGATCATGATCTGAGGTTCACTTCAAGGTTTTGGCAGAGCTTGCAGGATGCTATAAGCACCAGACTATGGTTTAGTACTGCATTCCATCCTTAAAATGATGGACAATCACAGAGGACTATCTAGATGGTTGAGAATATGATGAGGGCGTGTGTACTCGAGTTTGGAGGCAACTGGGATGACCACTTATCGTTGATTGAGTTTGCTTACAATGATAGTTTCACTCGAGTATTGGGATGGCACCGTATGATGCCTTGTACGGGAGGCAATGCCATAGTCCAGCTTATTGGGATGTGGAGGGTTTGTAACAGATTGAGGGACCCAAACTTGTACAATAGACCCTGGAGAAAGTTAATATTGTTAAGAGATATATGCAGGCCTCTCAAGATCGACAAAAGAACTACTTCGATCAACATCATCGAGAGGTAGTGTGCGAAGTGGGAGATAAGGTATTTCTTCAAGTTTTGCCATAGAGAGGGGTGATTCAATTTGAGCGGAGAGGAAAACTAAGTCTGAGATATGCGGGACCTTATGAGATTATTGAGAGAGTAGGACCACTTGCTTACCAACTCCAGTTGTCGACATGTATAACAACGTCGATCATCCCCGCCAATAAATGTACCTGTACCACAGCCCTGAGGAATAAGAGGTCTAGTGTAATACCCTCTACCACCTCCAACTCCTCTCCTAGACTGTCTATTACCACTACCACCTATCTCTCTGGGTGGCCTAAGATCTGTTTTCTTTTTCTTGCTGACTAAGATAGAACTACCTGAGACTCTATGTCAGTTTCCTTCTGATTTATCACCCTCTGCCTCTAACTCTTCTACCTAAATAGTTGTCTCAAGTAACATCTCATATGTCAGAGGTTTCATAGCAATCCTGTCACGAATAGCATACCTTAGACCCTGCTCAAATCTGTCTCTCCTCTTTCTATCTATATCGACATTCTCTGAAGCATAACGAGACAATCTAGTAAACTCTACCTCATATTCAACAACTGTCATCTCTCTCTATTTCAAACTCCAGAAATTCAATCTTCTTTTTTGTTTGATAATATGAAGGAGTATTTTATCGGTAAATTTGCTCAAAAAATCATTCCAAGTCAACACTGGAGGATCTTTCTGACTATCTGGATAGATTCCCACTAATTCTAAGCTGCTTTCTCAAGAAGAGAAGTAGTATACATCAATTTTTATTCTATCATACATCTCATACGCATCAGAATCCTCTCCATCTCCCTAAGCCAGTCATTAGTCTTAGCTGGATCAGTGGTACCCTCAAACATCAGAAGTCAAATTTTTATCAATGTTCAAATTTTGACTACCTGAACCTCTACTCTGATCTCTCATCATCTTCTTCATCATCTACCAGAATGGAGCATATGTAGGATCATACGGAGGTATAGGCATCGTAGGTGGGACTGGCTACTTTGGAGGTACTAGGTGTGACCCCCAAAAATAAAATCCCGTTTTTAATTAAATTAACGATCTTTATAAATAAATATAAAATCAGAGTTTATTTCAAATATAAGTTAGAGGAGATAGGAAATTAAATACATTTCCATAAAACAAACTCGGGCCCAAATCGATTACAACATTCATAATAAAACGTAATCCAAAATTCAGAAATTCAGCGGAACCAAAATTAAACGTTTGAAAATAAATCCAAACACAATTGTTACATATTTGAAATATGTTCAAATCCTCAATCTGAAAAACAATACATAAATGATATAATGGAGCTCCACCTCTGACGTCAGCAAGTCTGATGCAAGATCACTGTAACTCCGGTCCACTGGTAACTGTCAACGACCTGCGCATTTTTAAACAAACCATCCTAGTGAGTGAGAAAGCTCAGCAAGTGGCGCAGGGAAATCTATATTCCTTAAGGAATATGATTCTCCTCTAACCTACTATGTCTACTCATTTTATCTCTTTTGTCTCATTATTTTCTCATGAATTAAGCACATCAAGCTTAATTCATTTTCATCGATTTAATCACAAGTGTTATTTCGGTCGTATTCATCTCTTATCAATTATGCAATAATTTATGTATTATGTATGAATGCGACTCCAATGCAAATGCAAATCACATGCAAATGCTTGCTTGCCCCGGGGTCTTCCTTTTTCTTTTCTTTTTCTTTTCTTTTTCTCTTTCTTTTTCTTTTATTTTCTTTTTCTTTCTTTTCTTTTTCTTTTTCGTCATGTACCCTTCTCAGGTACTATTCAGCACATACCTTCTCAGGTATTGCATATCGAGATCTTTCCCGATTACATCGGTCCCTGACCGGCGTCGAGCTGTCGCCCGTCATATCATCAGTACACATCTCATGTACCAAATACCCATCTCAGGTATTAGTGTCAAACAGTCATGCAACACAATGAATGAATAATGCATTCATGAATTTATGCTTCATCTCTTTTGAATGACATGTTTATCATGGTATTTAATTTCTTTCATTTTCCCCAACTTCCACATATATGTATGTATATCTTTTGAGATATAAAGGACATGTCATTTAATTCAATTAAGAATTATGAAATTCTTATAAGGCAAGATTTATGTAATTTATTCCTCATATATTGTTCCTAAGAACAAATTATTCTTACCTTATTTTGTTTTATTTTCTTTTGTACAAATAATTGGTATTACATTATACTCATTTATTCTGGTATTTAATTCATCAATTTGTTATAGAGAACATAAGAAATTCTCAACCATATGCTTAATTATTCTGAATTGTCAGAACTGGAATTTGATTTCTGGATGATGCTAAACTGGGAATAAGGATTAAGTTGGTATATAATCTGTTTTAAATAAGTTTGGGCTTGAGCCCAGTAACAATTCGGTCTGTTATCATACTACGCGGGGTGGATGTGGATTACGCGTGGTCACTACCACACCGCGTTCTTTAGGTACATTAGACGTGTGGTCAGACAGAAGTACGCGTTCTGGGAACGACATCGCGTACTTTAGGACTACACCGTGTGAAAACCTGACTTCCGAGTTTCAGCTTATTTTCCTCACAAATTCACTCAAATCAACTATATATCAACATATAATTCTCAATCTTTCAATACTATAATTTACCCTATCTTCATTCTTTCTACAGGATCACAAAATAACAAATCAAATATAATTTTTAGGAATTATTCCTAACAGAATTTAAGCATAAATGCTTGAAATATAGCAATTTAATAAGTGCAAGTACACTTACCTTAAATCCAAAAAATCCCAACAATCTACAGCCTCAAAATCCTTCCCAAAAATCACAAATCTCCTGTGTGTTAATTTAGAACATACCAGAATTTATTATCTTTCATTGGATGGTTTAATCCATCAATATCCAATCCAAATCAACCATTTGTCAACTACAAATAAACCTTAGATCTACCATTTTCAACCATCTAATCATACATAAAATCATCCCAATTTATTCCAGAATTAATCCAAACTATCTAACAACAAATTCCTTAAATTCCAGAAATTTATTTCATCTTTTAACTTCACCATAACTCAAAATCAACTTAAAATCAACCATATGTAAACCTTTAATCATACCTTGATTTTGTATGACTTTTCTCCAGAATTTTTCCACCAAATTCTCCAGAATTTTCTCCAGATCTACACTCTCTCTCCAACCTCACTTTCTAAACCTTTCCAGCAAATTTTTCTGGGCAAAAAACGTCCTTTAATAATGGGTTTGATCTACTTTTTCATAAAGCACAAAAGTATGTCTAAATTTATTTTTTCTGACGAATATCAAAGTACGCGGGGTGGCTGCTGACTACGCGTAGTCGCTACGACACCGCGTCTTTCAGTACGCATGGTGGCAACGACACCGTGTTCTTCACTCCCCACTGCGCGTACTTGGAATTTCCGGAAAAATAATTTTTGTTTATTTATTTATTTTATTTTTCCAATCTCATTTCCATATCAACCTTTTTTATTTACTTTTAAACTATTATTTATTAACATTAAATCCTCTCTTATCGTTATTTTAAACGAAAAATTTCCGGAATGTTACAGTCTCTTCACTCCTTCTTATTTTCTATTTTAAATTTTTGTATTATTGTGTACCCATTTTATGCTGTTTCTTTTTAGGTTTTACTCAGTTTTGTTCTGGCCATATCTCCCGAAATTGATTGAAATAAATTCTGAAATAATTCCATGTAAAAGATAATTTTATATAGTAAAAATAGTTCTTCTTTATCAACTATTAGTTCGATCTCTAAGTATCCATTTCACACCTAACAACTAAAATTGCCAAAATTATAATCTTTTCTGTCCAGTTTTGTAATTAATTACAATTAAATAGATAAATAACTTCCAAATATTTTTAATATATTTTTTATTGGTTTCTAACCTCTTTTGGTTAAACTGTGAATTTTTAGGTTACGTGGTTCACCCAAAAATATTAACAATAATTTATACAACTTGTTCATTAATTTTCACCGATACACCTCTCTGTTTTTAACCTCCTGTACTATTTTTCATATTACTCTCAATATACATAACTAAATGGTCTGATTCTTTTTTTAAAAGATTTTAGACATCTACAGGTTTTCTTTTCATGCTTGATTATAATTTTTACTTATCTACAAATTGTGTTTTCTATTTTCAAATTCACGGTTTAAATGTTCAATCAAAACAGAACATTATTTTCTCACGATTTTATTCTTTAAACTCATAAATCCAAATCAATAGATATAAATTTCATAAAATCACAGACAGATCCTTATTATTGTCATAAAAATTTCAGACTATATGATGACCTCTAACTAATTTTAAAATTCTAACAATTCAGGGTTAATTGGAACTTTTGGACTTAAAACTGATGCTTACTTTGCAAGAAACGATTTAACGATCTGATCGGGAACCTCCCTCTTAACAAATCACTACAATTTAACTCCAATATCTTTCAATCACAACTTCAATATTCAGAACCACTTCAATATACTTTTTTTAACAACTTACCAAGATGATAGACTTCAAAAGGAAACTAGTTTTGTAACACTTTCTCTAAAAACATCACTTCTGTCCTCCAATTTTTCTCAGCAATTTAGACTTCATAAATCACAATTTAAGCATCAAAGTCTAAGGAAAATAGATATTAGACATCCTGAGCTTTCCAATGAGTACTTATTTACTCAAATAAGCGCTCAAACGAAAAAGATATGGCATTTTGAAGTTAGGTATGGAAATCATACGAATTTTCAAAGTATGCTTAAGAAAATTACCCAAAATTAAGTTCTTCTTTGCACTCTTAAGCTCCTAATCACCAAAGCTTGCTAGGAATGGATGAATATCAGATTTGTGTATCAAAATAGAAGAGAGAAATTTGGTAGGAGAAGAGAGGAGGAAGGAAAGAGAAAAGTGAAGGGAGAAAGATAATGGAAGTGAGGATTAAAAAGAAGAAAAGAAAACTTAATAGGGGACAAAAGTAAGAGAATATTTCATACAATGTGGGTGGCAATTGATGGTGTCGTTTGAGTGGTGGAAGAGGTGGAAAGAAGATGCTTTCCAGTCGTATTGCGTCCATTTTGTTTCGTAATTTATTTGTCCCCGACTCCG
>CANYCX011022951.1:0-22668 GCA_948193385.1 Breynia disticha f. nivosa | reverse complement strand
AATCCATCCAAAACCAATCATAAACTACATATCAACCATAAATCAACTTCCTTTCATCTTACCTTATCAATTTCCTTCCAAAACCAAGCTAAAAGTTCCTTCTCTTGCTGAATTCACCAAAACCCTGCTGTTCCAGCCCCTCTTTCTGCAGCTTTCAATTCTGGAAATGAAATATAAATGAAGAGGTGAAGAAAATAGCCCCGATGCATTGAAATATATTTTTTTTCAAACCGACAGAAAAGTACGCGGTGTCACCAAGTACGCGTGGTCGTTCATAAAGTACGCGGTGTCGCTCCCACAACGCGTCTTTTTGTACAAAGTACGCGTGGTCAGCTTTGACTACGCGTGGTTGTGCCGAATCCGCGTTCTTTTGTATCCACCGCGCGTTCTTTCATTTTTTCTGAATTTTCTGATTTTTCTTTTATTTATTTCGTGTCAACTTTACGTTAACCTTTCGTATATCTTTATATACTAATATTCTCATATTTATTTTAATATGAAAATTTTTCCAGGATGTTACACTTGACCTCAATATCTTGATTAGCATAAGGCATGTCGTTAACACCCTTATTTAGTGCTAAATCACTTTTCTTGATTTCTATGACAAAATTGATAAGTTCGAATAAATGAATTAATCATTTCATTCGGGTGCGGCCACACTCTTCCCAATCTTGTCTATCAAGCGGCCAGTGATATCTTCTCTCATTGAGAGGGTCAATCCCTTCACTTCACTCCCGCTCTTACTTATGATTCTTAGCATACCCAATCATACCCGTACTTGCCAACCTTTTACGGCCACGTTAGGTGTATGTCAAAGTACACTAAAAATCACAACAAGAGACACAGTTATTTTTAGTCTAAGGATAATATTTGACATAGCAAATAATGATCACTCTTCAAGTACGATGCTCTACATCATACCTATGCACTTTGCTAGATATCCTAAATATCTATGATCCGTAGAACATGCTCATCTACAAAGTACATACTAGTCTTAATTCATTTCTATTCCAATAGAAATAAGCGACTAGGGATATTTAGAATGTTAATCTCATAACTTCTAGGTTGTACTATCAAGGTCCTCAATCTTGATATCTTAAGAGCTTAATTAACATTCTTGAATATTTTATCAAACATATACCACAGGTTAATACATGATATGATAAAATAATGCCTCATAATTTTATTAATCAATAATAAAAGTTACAAACAATGTATTGGGCTAGAGCTTACACTAACAAACTCCAATATGTCCACTATACTAGCCTCCATCGTCTCAAATACCTGAATCAACTAATTTAACCACTCCTCTACAAATCATGGATCAGTAGTACCTATAAACTCTACAGCTCCCATTTTCTTCAACCCCTTAAAACTCTTGGATATCACCTGAATAGAAGTCAATGGTGTATCCCTATAGATAGGATAATATTGTGGAGGTGGTGGTGGATATGGGTAAGCTGGGCCATACTGAGGAAGGTCTGACTCATAAGGATCGTGTTTGGATCCTACTCTAGAATGAGACATCTGGACAGTCTCATGTGGATCTGTTGCCTCCCCTCTCTCTGTCAGTGGTCTAGAATCGGATGCCATATCTAAACAATAAAACGAAAATGTTTTAGCACACATGTCAGACAATACACAGCAAATGCATATCACATAACAACATTTTCACACATTTTAGAGATTATGTCCTTGCTCTGACATCGAAATAAAATGTCCTAAACTTTTTTCATTAATTAATCATGAATTAAAGTTAATTACTTACATTTAACCATGTATAAATTCAAAATTTTTCTTTCATATTTACTTTATTCTTAATTAATAACATTCATACTTAATTGCATAACAAAACAGATACAAGCATATACTATTTTAGCAAACCACAGGTTAGCAGTGCTGTAACACGGCTCGTGTTGATCTCGTGCTGACTGGAGATTCATATGAGCACGACTCATGTTGATCAACACTCCCATGGGCACAGCCTCGTGTTGATCATTCTTGTTCCCAATTGTTCAACGCGACCATCTGTCATTCAAGCACGACCTCATGTTGAACTACTGTAACTCTGAGTCAACCTTACATTAACCTATTTTTCATCTTAAATACATAAACACATATCATATCATACTCAATATTCAATCCATCACTCAATTATCAACAAACATACATCATATATCAACTCATATACTTACATCATAATCAACATCTATTAGCCAGCTCATATCATATAAACTCATCCATATGGTATCATCACAAAAATATCACAAATGTACTAGAACGTATCAACACATCATATGAACATGCAAAATGAGACTGATAAAACTCCTAATGGAATTGGTAGAAGAGAGAATGGATCGGGTAACAGTTGTCCAACTTGATCGCTAGCACAAATCGACTCTAGTGTAGACGCCTATCTCTATCAGTACCTGTACCTGAAATCAAAAGTTGTATTTGGCTCATTTACCAATATATCGTAAAGTGCATAAATGTCATTTCATACAATTAATTATAAGGCTATTACTCATTGGTCGTTTTTCTTTTCTTAACATCATGTATAATCATATCCATATCATAAACATTATTGAAGAATGCAATCCTGTTAGCCAAAGTTGTATACCTGTCAGTCAAAGCTGTAAATTGTCAGCCAAAGCTATATATCTGTCAGCCAAAGCTGTAAACTGTCAGCCAAAGTTGTATTCATGTCAGCAGTTCGTAATCATAAGCAGAGCGAGTACATATATACACAACTAATGTTCATATGACTATTCACATTTCATTTCATATTGTGTGACCTATTCATTTCAATTATATATCCACTACCATTTTTGCATTTATTCTCATTTCATATTAATCTCATTTATACTTACATATCATCATCTCATTTTGCATTCATACACAACTCATTCGCAATCATAAGCAGTTCGTAATCAATCGCAAAAGAAATGGATATTTGCAATTCATTGTCATATTTTAATTTAGCCAAATAGTGAGTTAGATTATTCACTTCCTAACTGAAGTACTCTGACCGATACGAGCCTGAATTCTGTCTCAGTCTAACCTGTCGTCCTATAGAAAAATTCACACACTTCCAGTCACAATCAATTACACTATATACACATATTCATGCTCCTAATCTTATCCTAATCAATTCTAACTTCAATTCTTCATAAACTTATATTCAATTTTGTAGTTCTTAAAGATTACCTTTGTAGATTTTTGATATCGACTTAGATATCGATATCCAGCTTACTCCTACGATCTGTTTCGTTATTTTTACAATCACTTCACCACACAAAAGCTCCTTTCTCTATCTCACTCCCTCGGTCTCTCTCTCAACTTGCTCTCTTGGTTTCTTTCTCTATTTTCAGATAAATAAGGCTTGCATTAGTCATTACTTTAAGTCGTTTCATTTTTAGAGAATCTTATCTTATCTTTTTAAAGTAATGGTCCAAATTGTTTAGCCAGTTGTATAGATTTATTTCTTTTCCTTTAGACTTTTGTAAGTGATCGAATAAGATCATATGTCTGTATTGTTTGCTTTAGGACTTTTGAGTTACAACCAGCTGTATATTTTGGTTGTATGTTTGCCTTTTACTTTTGAAAAAGTGTACAACACAAGCTAGTGGACAAGTGCCCTACTCCACTAAGCTTCTTTTGTATCCTGAAGCTATATAAGGCTTCATTTGTGAAATACAAAGCAGAGCGAGGTTAAGACTAAAATTACTACTTGAATTCTTATGGCTTTCTAAAAGCTTTTCTTTTCTTTCTAAAATCCCAGAAGGGATGAGGATACAACATAGATTTTAGATACGATCTAATTGTTATGACGATATGCCTAATTCTCTAGTTTTCCTTTCTAGTTTTTGGTGACTACTATATCCACTCTGTTATCATTTGTCGTTGTCCCTTTCCTTATTGGTGACCACTGTATCCATTCTATTATTATTTGTCGTTGTCCCTTATATAGCCATAATTCTTTCTGTTAGTAATCTAAGACAATCTTGAGTAAGTCGTGGCAGAAGGGCATAAGTCTACGCAGGAAGATAGGATAGCAGGATTACTAAGAAAGGAGACAAGCTATAATACATACAGGGCATTTGGTAAGAATAGTGAATACTGACCTTGGTACCCGATATACAGTTTGGTCATACAGGTACATACAGAGCATTTGATAAAGAATAGTGTATACTGCTCTTGGTTTCCGGTACTGGGAGGGTATCCCCGTCCATTTGGTATCAAAGCCATAACTAAGATCTACGTCGTCATCCTCGTCTTCCTGAAAGTATAGTAAGAAAGAAATATTTCCATAACCAAGAGCAGTATACTAGATCTTTGTTGAATTTTAATATAATAAAAAATTAAATAAAATTAAATAAAATTAAATAATATTTAGCAACTTAAATAAATATTAACTCATTTTTAGAAATGACATATAATAATTAATTATAAAGAGATATATGATAAAAAAATTAATTAAACTAAATAATAGTTAACAAGTTAAATGAAATTAACTCATTATTAATAATAATGATATATGTCATATATATATATATATATATATATATAATCTTTGAAAAAATGCAGGAGCATTTTTAAGTCCAAAGCTTAGCACATTCCATTCAAAATGTCCTTATGGAAGGACAAGTAAAAGTTGTCCAAGGTTTAAAATATTCTTCTAATTATAATTGATTATATCCTGATTTTAAATCAAATTTACTAAATATTTTTTTATTCTGTATATATATATAGACACACACACATATGAAACACGAGGTATTTGAATACTTCAAACTAATTATTGTTCCAGCCGGACAGAATCACAAACTCGACAAAATTCTCTTAACTGAATTTTAATGCATCTGCATATATAGTTTTCTACCGATAATATAATAACCAGTTGCTGACTGACTGCTGAATATCCAAAGTGGACCTTACCTAGAAACTTGGAAATATATGACGCATCCAACCGGTAATTACTTCTAAAGAGTGGGAGCAATTGGGACGCCACATGTGTTGCATCTCTCATACTCCAGGATTAACCAATATTCGGTAAACACATTAAACAAAAGAAAAAAATGAAAAAAAAAATCTGACGCCGAACCTTCAAATTCTACTACTCAGCCTCTATATATACGTGTCATCGGATGAGTAAAAAGAGTGCTCTTGCACTCACTAAAGCTAACACGTGTTCATCACTCCTCATACAACTCCCGACCTCCTGTTCTTTACGTTTCTGTTCGACCGTCTTTCTTCAAGTTCTGAAAAGAAAATTCTCTTATTTCTCATCCATTCTCCTGTGTTTTTGGGTTCATTTGTATTTCTCTTAAAAGTAACTTGCTAGTTCAGTGCGTTCAATCAACTATTTTCTTTCTTTCTGGAAATGTGCGGGATACTTGCTGTTCTTGGTTGCTCCGATGATTCTCAGGCCAAGAGGGTCCGTGTGCTTGAGCTCTCTCGAAGGCAATCCTCTCTTTATCTTGTTGCACTCTTTCATTTTATTTTATATATCGCTCTCATTTAAGGAATTTGCTTTTATTTTTCTTTCTTTAATATTGATTCACCCGTTACGTACGACATTAATGGTTGTTATCGATGCGGCGATTTATCATGAAAGAAGCATTGGCTTTATGTAATGGCACAAATTGTAATATTATGAAACGGACTATGCTTTACGATTCAGTATGGGAATGTCACGTAAATGTACTTAAACAAGTGAAAATATTGAGAGATGCGAATATGGGTTGAAGGTTGAAGCATCGAGGTCCAGATTGGAGTGGGCTCTACCAGCACGGAGGTTTTTTCTTAGCTCATCAACGTCTCGCTATCATTGATCCTGCTTCTGGTGATCAACCTCTCTTTAATGAAGACAAAGCCATCGTCGTCACGGTTGGTTCTCTTCTCTTCTCAGACCAATTAAACCACGCGCATCATGCTGTTAAAAAATCTCACCTATTTTCTTTGTAGAATTTCTTTCGATAAATCCGCTATTTTTCAAAATAATTTTCTCTGTTAAATTTTAAAAAAATTAATTTTGTACGAATAAAATACATAATTATTGATTTTTGAACTTAAAAAATTGACTCAGTTTTGTAGGATTTAATTAAAATTTTTAAATTCAAATGTTTAAAGAATTTATGTATGGCTTCCATGAAAGTTGGACGATTATATATACTTTGTTTGTTCTAAAAAATTTAATCCAAAATAAGAAATTACTTGAACCATAATTATATTTGATTAAAAATGTAATCGTCAAAGCTGGATTGAATGATTACCAAATTGTGAAAATATAACCTTTCGGCACGTAACGTAACACAGTTACGTCTCTAAAGAATCTGAAAAGATTCATCAACTCTATTAAAACAGGTGAATGGAGAAATTTACAACCATGAAAAACTGCGGAAACGTTTGGTAAATCACAAATTCCGTACAGGAAGTGACTGTGAAGTTATTGCTCATCTGGTGCGTTTCGAACGATATATTTCTTTTACTTGGAAACTAAAGCCTGTTTAGCTACATGTATTAGTTATTCTGACAATTAAGAAACATTATCTTTAACAGTACGAAGAATATGAAGAGAATTTTGTGGACATGTTGGATGGAGTGTTTTCATTTGTGCTGTTGGACACCCGGGACAACAGCTTCATTGTTGCTCGTGATGCCATTGGAATAACGTCCCTCTATATTGGCTGGGGACTAGATGGTAATGTCATGATTCTTCACTACATTTTTATTTATGAAAAGAAAGTTTTGAGGCTTCAAGAAATTGTTTTCTGCAGGGTCTGTTTGGATTTCATCTGAATTGAAAGGTCTGAATGATGATTGTGAGCATTTTGAGTGCTTCCCACAAGGTTATTTGTACTCCAGTAAGTTTTTGAATCCGCCTTGTTTCTCCGAGATTATTCCAACCACCCCATATGATCCACTTGCTTTACGACATGCTTTTGAGAATGTGAGAGCACTTATTCGAAATGCTCAGTTCTTAATAATTTTACTCTTAGCACTTGAATGAGAGAGAGAAAATTGAAATTCTCGGTCTCGTAGAAAATGATATTTTCTGAAAAATAATGCAGGCTGTAGTGAAGAGGCTGATGACGGATCTGCCTTTCGGAGTTCTGCTTTCTGGTGGCCTAGATTCGTCTATGGTTGCCTCTATAACGGCCCGCCACCTGGCCGGTACAAAGGCTGCCAAGCAATGGGGACCGCAATTGCATTCTTTCTGTGTTGGACTAGAGGTTACCAGATAGTCTATAATCTTTAAATTTGTGATTAGCTCTGAATTTTTCATGTTATTAAGTTCATTTTTCATTCTTTTAGGGTTCGCCAGATTTGAAGGCCGCTAGAGAAGTTGCAGATTATCTGGGAACTGTTCACCATGAATTTCACTTCTCTGTCCAGGTACTAGAACATATTGTGTCGGATCTCGTGGATTGTTTTTGCTTTTGTTAAAAAATAATAATAATATGATGGTTGTGCTTTTGGGTGTTGCAGGATGGTATTGATGCAATTGAAGATGTGATATATCACATTGAAACATATGATGTGACTACTATTAGAGCAAGCACTCCAATGTTCCTGATGTCTCGAAAGATCAAGGCTTGGAGTGAAGATGGTTCTTTCATGCGAAGGCTCAGATGAGGTTTTTGGTGGTTATCTGTATTTCCACAAGGCTCCAAATAAAGAAGAGTTCCATCATGAAACAGTTCGTAAGGTAATGACTGCAGGCACAATATTCTTTTAAAACAAATGAATTAGCAGGTTTCATCTGTTTTGTTTCTGCAGATCAAGGCCCTGCATCAGTATGACTGCATGAGAGCCAACAAAGCAACATCTGCGTGGGGTCTGGAAGCTCGAGTTCCTTTCTTAGACAAGGAGTTTATTAACGTTGCAATGGCTATTGATGCAGAGTGGAAAATGGTGAAGTGGCCGTCTCATCTTAGAGTATTTCATCAAATATATATTATGATCCATGTGTATATTAACACATTTCTGAAAATGTTTCAGATTAAGCCAGAAGACGGACGCATTGAGAAATGGGTTCTTAGGAGAGCCTTTGATGATGAGAAACGCCCTTATCTGCCAAAGGTCTATACACTGTTCCCAATTTCTTTAATGTTCATTGAACACACTAATTTACGCACTGATATATACTTGTTTGTATTCCTGTAGCATATTTTGTACAGGCAAAAGGAGCAGTTTAGTGATGGAGTTGGCTATAGCTGGATAGATGGCCTCAAAGCTCATGCTGCCGAACATGTACGTTTTTTTTAGTCTGTTAGCTGTACGTGCACTTCTGCGATTCCTTATTCATCGATTCTCAGGTGACTGATAAGATGATGCAAAATGCTGCTCACATCTTCCTGCATAATACTCCAACTACAAAGGAAGCCTATTACTACAGAATGATATTTGAAAGATATTTCCCACAGATGATTTAATAAATCCATTCAAAATCTGTAATGCCTTCTTTTAAATCAATTTTGAGACTAATGTTTTCACCATTCTGTTTGCAGAATTCAGCCACGTTAACTGTTCCTGGAGGAGCAAGTGTTGCGTGTAGCACTGCCAAAGCCGTGGAATGGGATGCGACATGGGCAAACAATCTTGATCCTTCAGGAAGAGCTGCATTAGGTGTTCATAATTCTGCGTATTAGAATCATGTAGCAGATCCTTCTGCAGGTGCTGCAATGATGCCACCAAAGATTATTGACGACATCCCCAGGATAATAGAAATTGGTTCATCTGGAGTAGCAATTCACGGTTAACTCCTGCATTGGTAGCTAAATATCGAAATTATGCAAGTGTTTATTTAAAACAATGTGAATTCATGTTTATTCCATATGGGTTGTCATTTGGTTGGTAAATTTCCATGGTCACTCTGCCATTCTTTTTTTCAAGGTATGAATTATGTAAAGGTATGTGTAGCAGTCGTAGATGGAAAGCAGATCAAGAAGTAGCGAGACGGTTCAACTAGGGTTAAAGAGAGGTAATGACGGACACAGGATCAGAAAATTATTTAAAGGGGTGATATTTCAGTTGAAAGAATCCTATATATATTAAAAGTAGATAAACAAAAAGTAATTAGTTTAACGTAGTTTAATAAGTCAATTAATTGATATATAACACATTAATAATTACATACGAATAACCTTTTTACTTTCAGAATTAAGATGTAATTTCACTGATTATTTATTTAAAGTTTTTAATTTTAGAAGGTGAAACTAATTCTAAAATTACAGCATATGTATATATCATGAACTTAAAACTATATATCTTGAAACCAAAAATGCTATATACCGTTTGAGGGCCATTTTACTAAACAAATGAAAAAAATTTAAATTTTTTTTAATTTGACGTGAAAAAAAAATAAATATTATTAAAAAAGAGTAAACTTAAACATAATTCTCAAGTAGGGTTTTTAATTGTATTCCACTAGCCATACTAGTGGAATACACTAGCCCTATTTCACACTTCAATATTTTAAAAACCAAAATTGAGATTTTAAGATTTTTTTCACAATCTTCTTGTTATTTTTCAATAATCAAAATTAAAGTCTTCAGATTTCGGACCTTTTGGATTTAATGATGGCATCAGAATCACGAAATTTCCTCAAAATTTTTCGCATTTTAAACAGGGTTGATAGAAACTGTCTAAATTTCGACCTTAGATTTCAACTAAAATTCAAAAACGCATTAAGATAGATTTATCAGACATAAAAACAATGCTTTTTTAAAAAAGAACATATTTTTTATTATCTAAAAACGCATTAAGCTCTTATATTAAGCTCTTGTATTAGATGATAAAAAATATGTTCTTTCTTTTAAATGTATGCATATCTCATCAAAATATTTAACTAATTAATTTATAATATAAAAAATTGACTTGATTTTGCTATTGTATTTTGGGGTTGAAATTGAACTAATTATTTAGGGGTTTAAAAAATTCAAATTATTTGATAAAAAAGATTAAAAATTTAATTCACAACAAATCAAGAAAAATATTTAAAAAAAATTCAAATGAATACTAGTTATACATGTTGTAAAATCAAGTTAAGCAAAATGAGAGGAAAAATTTAGTTTTTGGGCTGATGATTAAGTTTGGCCCATCACTCTTTCTTGTCCATCCCATCTCTCTCTCTCTAACCCTCTCATCAATTTTTTACAACTCCACGACTTCACCAACTCCAAAACGAAGATAACCTATAGTATAACTACATGACGTCGGTCAAAGGGTGACTGCCCCTCCTGCCCCCTCTTTGGCTCTGTCTATGGGTAATGAGGAGAAAAATCTGGGGCGTCAAATAATTGGAGTAATCAAATCATGCCTTCACTATTGATATATGGTAGTGTTGTCACCGATATAAGTCCATCTCTAATTTTATGTTCTGAAAAATTATAGGAATGTTCGTTATATGATTGCAACAATTATAAATGTAGGGTATGTTTTCTTAGTTGTGTGAATGTCATTATCAATTTTTATTATTGTATAAATACATGACTTTAAATTTATAAGAATTAAAATACATTGTGACTGTATTATATTATATGAACTATCAAACATATAATTAAATTTAAAGCAGTAATTGTCATTTCTGTTCGAATTGAGTTGAATCTACTTGAAAAATCTCTCTTTGCCTCCAAGTTGAGAGCTTATTTTCCCTATCATTATATTTCTGATTATATCACAATACCTTTCAATCATGGTATTACCCAATCACAACCCAAAACACAAACTGCCAAGTGCCAACACATTACTTTTTTCTTTTAGTCAACCACAAAATCTATCCCATCATTCCCCTAATAGACTTATTTATTAGTCAATCTTTACAGAACGAACACCAGATCACATGGCCATGCGAAACACAGAGGTAGAGGGTCTGACGGGAGGGTTATAGAATTTCATATCATAGATGAAGAGGAAGAGAATGAAGGAGTGGTATTGCAAGAGCAAGACAGAACAAAACCCAATATTAATCTTAAATGGGCGTTGGTGGGTCGTTTTCATATAGAAAGATTTATCAGGTTTATTTAAATGAGCCAAGTGATGGCTATGCATTAGAGGCCAAGGAGAGGAGTTTTCATTGCGAAAATTGCACCCTAATTATTTCTCTTTCAGTTTGCACACGAAGCGTATATTCAGAGGGTGTCAGAAGGAGGTCCATGGGTGTACGATTACCACAGATTTCTGTTCAAACTAGTGTGTCCAGGAGAGGACCCAGAAAGTGCAATCCTGGATCGTGCACAACTATTGGGACATGTACACAATTTGGTCGACTGGCTTTATGTCAAAAAATTAATGTCGCTCAGGGCATTGCTTGAAAGATAGTTGAATCAGACCCCAATTATTACTTGGGGCCTTGGCAAAAAATAATGTGCATACGTATCAGTGTGGATGTCAATGTTCCTCTGGAAAAAAGCTCAATATCAAAGCTATGAGCGGTTAATAGAAGAAAATGGAAATAAAATATGAGCGTGTCCTAACATTTTTTTTTTTGGGAAGATTGGCCATAGCGAACGGTTCTACAATGAATTATATGGCAACAAGGCAGGTTTGGTGGAGAGAAGATATAGTCCAGAGTTGAGGGCACCATCGAGAAAGCAAGTTCAGCTCGAAATGGGCACCAAATGGTTACTAATTTCATCGGTGCATATGGATCACTCAGACGCTGGTGAGGAGATTTCGAAAAAGGAAGCTAATAGTGGTAAGAAGGAAGATTATAGAAAGGTTGGATGTAAGGAATCCAATAGCACTGAAGGTGGAAGCCCTATGGTATAATATGCACATGGAAGGTAATAATGATCCCTCAGCAGAAATCAAGGAAATGGAGGAGGATTTGTATGGTAATGATTCTCCAACAAATAAGAAAGATAGAGTGGACCACGAGGTGATATTTTCAGAGGCCAAAAGGAAACATGTAGCTAAAATGGGAATGGATCATGCAGAGGACCAATCAAATGGAATGGGATTTTCACGAAAACTAGATGGTCCATACCCAAAAAAATCAAAGCATGGTCGGTTCTGCCACGCAGGCCCTCCCGTCGCTATGAGTTGCATCAGCTGGAATTATCGAGAATTGGCCAACGACTCGACAATTCATTTTTTAAATGACTTAGTCCAAGAGCGTCAACCAGACTTAAATTGAAACAATTTATTTTTTGGATTCAATAAATAAAGTTAAGGACATTTTAGGTTTTCTCGAAATTGTTTCAGTAGATAGGTGCAACCATAGTGCCTATCTCGCATTTTTTGGAAGAAGTGTTGGATACAGGAGCATATTTCATTGATTTGGAAATCTCTGTTGAAAATGAATAACCATTTAGACTTATAGGTTTTTATGGATATGCAAATAAAGTTCAAATGAGTCGTGAGATTTATTGTGAATGCTAGCAGCCCGACCAAATCTGCCATGGTGTGTTTTAGGGGATTTCAACAATATTAGTAAGCAAAATGAAAAGAGAGGAGGGCTCCTTATCTTGGCAGATTGATCGATGGCTTTAACAGAGCACTTGAACACCTGTAATCTTCTGGACTTGCGTTATGTTGGTGCTCTCTTTACGTGGGACAGGAGCAGGGGTACACCAGAATGTATTGAAGAATGGTTGGATCATGCATTGTTAACATCAAACTGGCTTAAAAATTTTAGGCAGTAGTGATGAATAAACATACAACACACTATATCGAATAACATATAGTTATTTCTTGAGCTGCAAAAATTCGTGCATGGTGTTAATTAACATCAATTTTGCTTTAAAAATGCTTGGAGCACGAAAGAAGGTTCTAGAGATGTGATAAAAGCACCTGGGATTTAATTTTTGGAAAGGATATCCAATAAAAATAATGGCATTGCTGCAACAACGAATAGCAACATTACGGAAGGAAACTAACTCAACATATTCAGGACCGCATCAAAAAGCAAAAGGAGTTATTGTTTATTCCTAAAGGAAGACAAGAAGCGTGGGAAATGGATCAACTCAATAGCACAGAATTAGAACTTGTCAGACTACTCAAGTTTGAGGAAGATTTCTACAAGCGGAGAGCCAAATTATTTTGGCTACAAACAGGACACCAAAATACGCACGCCTTCCAACAATTTTCCACTTGAAGAGTAAAGAAACAAAACATCACAAGCTTACAGAATGATGATGGTTAGTGGATTCAGTCAGGTATTGGCCTATCTCATTTGGCTTACGATTATTTCTCAAAATTGTACAAAAGTGATGGCTCGCAGGCAAGTGATATATACTATTGGGTTAGGGAAAGAGTTTCTTCAACACATAATGAGATGTTACTAGCCACTACAATATGGAAGAAATCAAAAGAGCGATGTTCTTAATGAATTAAGACAAAGCTCCGAGAGAAGATGGTTTCAATCCAACTTTATTGGATACACAAGAAGGGAGTTGAATCATGTATGCCCTTTTTTGGATTCTTTGTGGAATTCAATTTAGCTCTTGGTGGCAATAAAGGAAAGCAATAAAGAACATAAAGAATTTCAAAGTGGCTCGGCATAACCGACCAACCTCCACTACCTTAGTACTCTTACTAAGGATTTTAACCACTTCAATAAGTGTCACTTTCTAGATCAGTTTACGAGGTCACTTTCTAGCTAAGTGAGAACACTATGCCTTCACTTTTAGCTAAGTGAAAACTTTAACCAAACTTTCTAGTTAAGTGTGAACTCTTATGTACACTTTCAAGCTAAGTGTGAACTTTACAACTTCACTTTTCAACTAAGTGAGAACTTTATAATGTATACAATATGTTTACAAACAACCTTTAGTTGTAGAAGAATAAACTCTAAGCACACATGAACCTTTTTCTCAAGATTGATGAATTTAATCTTTGTAAATATTTTTTATGTGTTCCTACCATGTTTCTGAAGCTTCTTGGAAGTCTTTATATCTTTCCCTTGCTTGTAGAGCCCTTAGACACAAAAATAGAGCTGTTACTCGTCTTTTTAAAAAATAATTGTTATGTTTTGTTAGGCCTGTTAACATACGTTTATATCATCCTTAACGCACATTATCTTCATTAATGTACGTTTATTATTCACATAACGTACATTCCTTTCTGCGTTGGTTTTTATGTCAATTGATTTGAATACATGTCGCAAACGCGACTCTTTTTGGTGAGAATGTTGTGTTCTAAACCTAACTTATTTGGCCTTAACGCACATTACCTGTCTACCTAAATGTGACTTATCTGATTTTAACATATGTTACATGTTCACTTAACGTACGTTACTCAGCATTAACCTGACTTATTTGGGTCTGCATGCAGATATGGATTTTCTGGGTTTTCTTCAAGAATAACATGACTTATTCTAGACATAATGTTCAATATTTAAGTGCATATTTTCATCCTCAGCCATTGATTTATCTCTTCAACAATCTCCCCATTGATCAAATCAACCTGAAATCAACCTTTATCAATTTTATCATTTTACACATTGTCAAAATATAATGAGGATATAAATGTTGATCACTATTGATCCAACAATCTCTCACTTTTTTATAATGACAAAACAATTATGATATTGATAAACATTCTTTAAAGAACAAAGGAAGAAGCATATGGTCAAGGTTTTCAAGCCTTGTCCAAGATTTTATTTCAATAAACAATAATTAACTTCAAGTAAGTAAATAATCAATCAATCAACTTCAAGCAAACAATTCAAGCAATTTCAACAATATCTCAACAACAATAATCACAATCAATTTCATGCATTCTTCTCCCCCTTTTTATCTCAATCAACTACGAAACAAAATCAATTTCATGCTTTCATTCTTCTCCCTTTTTATCATTATTCTAAGAATAAAAGACAATATTAGGATGAAAAGAGATTCAACTCAAATACAATTCATATATTCATGCATATTACTACTCCTTTTTATCAATCATCAATTCCTATAATTTGCATCTTCTCAAGATTTTCTCCCCCTTTTTATTATTAAAAAATCTAGGATGAAATATGACCAAGGAATTAATGAGTAATCAAAATATGTCAATGTGCATTCAAAGTTGATATCTCCCCTTTTTATCAATTCTCTCTTATGTCTTTTGTCAAGAGAAAAAGAAGTGTAGCTCCCTCTTAAGCTAGTATTCTCCCTCTTTTAACAAAAATTAAGATCAACAGTGTATAGATTGAAGGATAATTCAAGAAGCTTAAAAGGATTATAATTAAGCAACACATGTACATGAAAAGGATATCACCTGTTATTATTTTTTATGTGTATAGTTTCTCCATTAACTAAATATGTTAATATCTATAACTTCCCCCTTTCTTGACATAAACAAGCAATCTAATTAATTGTGAAGATGTATAGATACACACATGCGATCATGAAGCAAAGGCACATTCAATGAAATAAGTATATAGGAAGTAACATGAAATCCATGAATGTGCAAATCATCTTTGTTAAAGAATAAGATATTCAACATAGTGCAATCATAAGATATGAAATATGATATGCGCAAGAAATTTAACGCCCCAAAAAATAATCAATTAACTGGAGAAATAAAAAAGGGAATTGGATGAGAGTTAAAAATGGAAAATAGACCAAATTGGGCATAAATGACGTACATTAACCAAGGAGTAATGTACGTTATTCTGGGCAGTCTGGGGAATAACGTACATTACTAGTGAGAATAACATATGTTATTCTGGGCAGAATTCTGGAGTAATGTATGGTAGATAACGTACGTTTGTTTCTTTGAAATTTACGTTATCAGAACGCGTCATTAAAGAGCATAAAACAAGTCAAACTGGGACGCAAACACACAACAATCCTCCAAACACTTCCCTAAGCCCTAAAACATCTTTCTAAGGTCCCCTAAACACCAAACCTTACTACTCACACTTAGATTTCCACAACCATATGCAAAATCATCCCCTTCTATTAGATTCCCCTTTTTCCTAGGGTTAGAGGAAAACTTGCAAGCAAAATAAATTTCAAATCTTAACGTAGGATTAGGAAGAATAGGGGTATATTAGTGTGGTTTAGGATGAATTTCACACTGAGTACCATGATAATGAATGTTGAGCATGAAATCAGAAAGTTTGAGGGAGAGTATGGATATTAGGGTTTTGTGGAAGAGTTTGGGAATTTGGGGGTTTGTGTAATGAAGATAGTGGTTGAGAGGTTTAATGCTTTGAATTGTGTTTGATGTGAAATTAAACTGAAAATTTTATAGGAGACATAAATCAGACCCCTAAATCAAAGTTGAGTGTCAAGCATCGACTTTGCAGATTTCGGGGTAAGTGCACAGAGACACACTTACATTGGTATGTCTTGTATCTATATGGTTAATTATAGTTGACTAAATGTTCATTAGTTGTGAATGCTAAAAGTTGTGTGAAATGAACTTAAATGCAAAATGTACTATTGTTTCAATGTGTGTGAAATGGTGTTGGAATCAATTGTGAGTGCATGAACTAAGTTTAATGGATGATGTGTTTATAAGGTTGCACTTGTACTAGTGTCTATTATTGATTTTTGGGTTGTTATTGGTGATGGAATGAAAAAGGCACTTATATGAAATATTTGAGTGATGTGACGATGTGAAACTGTGTTAATATGTGAATAAGGAATGAATTATGTTGGATATACCATGTGTGGTTATGATCAAAATGATGGTGTGACATCATGGCTATCCATGTGCATGATTGATATTGTGTAATTGAGATGTTTGAGATGCACTGATTCATGTCACTTTTGGCATAGCACGAGAATTATGCATGTTCATGGTGAGGAAATGAAAAAAGAGGGATTTGCCCACTGGAGAAAAGAAAGAGCGAGAGCTCTAATATATGAAAAAAGGGGATTTGCCCATGAGAGAAAAGAAAGAGCGAGAGCTTTATTATATGAAAAATGGGAGATTTTCCCAAAAGAAAAGAGAGAGAGATCTCTCGAGTGAAAAGAAATGAGGACAAGAGCTCTCTGGTCATAAATGAAAGGATGTCCCCGGGGCATGCATTCGTATGTTGAATTAGAATTTGTAGATGCATTCATTGTCATGTGACACTTTGCAAATAATATAATCGATGAAATGGATAGTAATTTATGGGATGCTTGGGATAATTATTGTGGAATGATTTTGAATTGGTATTTCATAAGTGTGTACTTATACAATTTGTGGTAAAATGTTATATGTGATATGATGTGTTGTTAAGAATAAAAATTTTGGTTGTTCGTGAGATGCTAAGCGTTGTATGAAGTGTGTGTGTGTTTGATGCAACTTGAATGTTTTAAAAATGTGTACTGTAACTAGATAACGTACATTAGGGTTAATTCTAACATGCGTTACCTTAATGTTTGATGAGAACAGAAAGTTTCTGGTCGATAAAATGTACCATTAACTTACATTATAGTCTAGGATAGCGTATGTTAATGTTGGATAACGTATGTTACCTTACTTATAACCTACGTTATTCAAGGTGCTGGAAACCTAGGAAATTTATGATGAATAAAGTATGTTAAGTCGTAATCATAACATACGTTAATCTTGTCTATAAGACTATTTTGACCTATAAACAATGTTCTATTACTTCACACAGTTATGGAATGATTAGAGAATTAATAGGGATGATTTCCCCTAGTAAATAAAACACTTAAAACACTTAACCAACGAGTACTTATGCATTAACTATCTTGGTAAGTTTTGTAGGTGTACTTACTGGGTATTTAGTTACTCATGATGTGTGTGTGTTATGATAACTATGCAGAGTGATAGTAGCTAGTAGACGGGACTTCTCTTTTTGGTGGTGCTAGGAAGTGCGATACTCTCTGAAGGTTAAGGCTCCTTAGCGTTTTGGATTATGACACTTTTGTAAATCTATACATACATTTAGTATATATAGGGTCTACATACTTTTTACTTATAAACTGTTTTCCCATTGCTTCTGCATTGTATTTCATATTTTGTATATGACCAAACATTAGTCATTGCTTTTAATGATTCACCTTTAATTCCCATTTCTCTCTCTTGGCATATTATTTGCTTAAAATGAAAAAAATATGGGTGTCAAATCTCTTATTATATTCAAAAATTGGTTTTACGAATATGTCAATCAATGACTCAATTTCTTTCTCCCCCTAAAAATGTTTCAAGTCATGAAAGAAAGGACCATTCTCAATGAGATGTATATGCTTCTATTTGGGCATATTAACATGAGTCATTTTCTACGTCAACTATGTTAGAGATTGTCGTACATTAGTGTGAAGTTTAAGATATGTTAATCATGCTACAAGCTCAGATTTTCTAGATTTACAGATTTTCAAGTTTTGCTTTTAATACAATACTTTCTTGCAACACATAGTCCTAAGCTTAATTAATCTCACATTTTAAACCACAAAGCATTCACTCACTAATCATTTTGCATGTGAAGTTCATCTTTAAACATAATATGCATTGTCAATCATAACTACATGAATGATCAAATATAAATTCATAACGTCATAACATAAATCATCAACCAACAATATGCAATTAAATATCAAAACATGTGAACATTAAACACACCATAGCATTGCAATCAAACACATGTGATCATTCAAACATAAAACATTAACACTTCATCACATTATCAAAATTGAACATATGATTGTTAAAAATAACAATATATAGTCAAAATCAAACATATAATCAATAAGAACAACCTTTTATCAAAGATCAAACACATGATTACCAAACATCACCTTCAAATCATATAAATTAATTAAAAGAGAAAATTCTATAATTGGTAAAGGTTCCTTATCCTCTTTACCTTCACCAATGACTTTACCTTGATTGCTATCACCATATGTGATAAAATCTTAACTCCTTGTCTTTTCATCAACACATAATCCTTTCAGTCCATTAATATGATTTGGACAATCATAAATTACATTCCGAGCATCAAATGGAGTCTTTGTTTTTCATTAAACCTACAACAAAGTTGATTTGGTTTTTGGTAACCAAGATAATTTAGGTCCATGATGGTTAGTCATAAAAATAATATTAGATACATTTTTCCTTTCGAAACCCATATCTCCTTCACACAAATTATTCTTCTAGAAACTAAGCATGTATGAGCGATATGACCAATTTTTAAGCATTTATCACACTTAGGTATTTTCAAATTAAGTTTATTCCTAGTATGATCTACCTTTTTTATCAATGGTTGTTCATGCTCAAATTTATCACAACCTAAACCACATTTAGATAAAGTATAACTTTGCATATTCAACATCTTTTCAAATTTTTTATTTCCATTGGTATACTTATCGATGGTGCAATTTAGTTCCTCTTTAGCCTTTTCAAGTTGTAATTCCAACTTCTCATATTCAAACATGCAATGAGAACTATCATTTGAGTTATTCAATTTCTAAGCAAATCACCATTCTCATCTTCTAGCAACCTCTTTCTTATGTTAAGCAATTTGTTAGCCTTAATTGCCTTGAAATAATTAGCATGTAAGGATTCAAAGGCATCAAGTAATTCATCATTAAGAGTTGTGTGATTTACCTCACTTCTTTCCTCATCATTAGAACATGAGTCGATGGCAATGAGAGCTACCTTTGTCTTTTCATTCCTTTCATCATCATCATTGCTCCAAGTATCCATGTAGGGATCCTCATGAATGACTTCAACCATTTCCCATAACTTCTTAGCATTGTCATAAGAAGCTATCAGATCCAAGTCTTTCAAATTTAATACATCATAGAGTAGTTGCATTGCTTTGGAGTTTAATTGCTCACTTATCCAATCTTCATCGTTGAACTCTTCTTCACTCTTTAGTCCACCATTGCTTGTTATGGAAATATTTGGACAGATGAAATGACCTTCCATATCTCTATGTCTTATGATTTGATGAAAATCATCATCCTCTTCTTCAACATCATGTAATTAGACCCATTAAAATTATGCATGGAATGAAATACGATAACGAAGTTTCTAAAGGGAATTAATAATACTATTCTAGCATTAATTCTAAAGAATAACCAATAGGTGACAATGAAGGACTTAAGAACAATTGCACGTTGCAATGTAATATACAAAATTGTTGCAAAGGTTTTAGCGAACAGGTTACAGACGGTCCTACCAAATATCACTGTGGAGGCTCAAAGCAGTTTCACAGCAGGACGAATTATCACTGACAATGTGGTGGTTGCTAATGAAGTGGTTCATACTTTAAAAGGAAAAAGATCTGGTTATCCAATGCGGCACTGAAGATCGATATTGCTAATGTTTATAACAAGCTGAAATAGGATTATCTGGAGGAAATTATGTTAAGCATGAGCTTTAATTAAAACATCCTAATCTAATCACCATATTAATTACGTATAATTTAAAAAATTTTCTTATCATTCACTTATATATCATTTATGTCACTTCTTATTTAGCCTTTAGTTACGTAAAGTAACTTCATACCAATAGGTCGGATATTCCAATTTCTGCTATTCCGTTATATTCTCAGAATACCGATCGTATTAGTTAACACATCCATAAATTAAGCTTTGTGTTACGCTAATACGTCATTTATTCTGTAATTAGTAAGTCCATACTTTACATAGAACTGCTATATAACGGCTGTAATATGGATATACCATAACCTATTGCAATCCTCCTGCAAATAAATTTCATAATTATATAGCTCACACGCACATCTTCATATCCATCAACATACACCTCAACATCAGATATCAACAAATCTCAACCTCAGAAATCAACATATAACTATCATAACAAACTGTAGATAACATCATAATCATCTACTATCAATCTCAGTATATAATATACAAACTATGTAACAACATCATAACATATCAAACATGTATGCGAAATGTCCTAATGGCATCAGCTGAAGAGAGAGAAGTAGATCGAGTAGTAGTTGTTCAACCTGTAGCAAAAGAAAACTCTGACACTGCTAGTATAAATATCTACCTCTGTTAATACCTGTACCTGAAACAAACATCGCAGTTGCGTGAGTTGTGGGCTCAGTGAGTAATCTTTAATTCATTTTATAATATCTCGTAAACAATCATATTTATACGAGCTAAACTTTCTAGTAAATTTCCTTTTGCAAATACAAATATAGCATATCAGATAATCTCATTTCATATGTATGTATTCTCCATCCTTTTCTTTTTCCTTTACATTTTCTTTTCCATTTATATCATCTTTTCGTTAATTAGTTCTTTTAATTCATATTGATTTCGATTTGTATACGTTTGAATTGAACGTTCTCGTTCATAATAAATTCTAACTTCTGTCTCCCTATTAGTTTTGAAAACATTTTTCCACCTTCTTTTCATGTGGACCTAACTTCCGTCTCCCTACTTCCGTCTCCGAATGATCGATCATTTATCACATTTCCATCACCTTTCCATATCACATATCATATCACATATTACATATCATATGAAAATATAAACACGTTCACGTACCTGTTTCGTATGTCTTTTTCATATTGCGTACCTGTTTCATTTAAATCGTATCTACGATTTCGTTTTCATTTCATATCTCATATCATATAATTCATATCAGAACTCATATCAGTACGCACGTATAATCATTTCGTTTCCTTTTTCATTTTCATTTCATTCTCGTATTTGCATATTCGATTAAGTACGAGAAAATCATATTCACGTTTCGTTCGTAATCAAACATATATAAGCAAAACATATTCGCAATATCATTCACAATTCGATCGCAATTAAATATATAACCATTCATTTTAATATAGCCAAATAGTGAGATATACTCACCTGTCAGCTGAAGTACTCGGACTGGTGTGAACTCACGTCCCGTCCGGCTCGGCTACGTTGCCGTCCTATAATATATATCAATCATATAATAACATATAATCAGCAATATATCTATACTTTCCATTATAACGATCAATTTAATGCATGCCCTATCAATTTCCTTTAATTTGCCTCTCGATTTCGCAAACCCTAGCCGGAACTCTAACCCTTTTTCTTATCGCTGATCGGATCAATAATAATTCAATTTAACGTATTTCTAACTTAATTTCAAACTCAATTCTACCTATATTCACTAATTTTAGCAAGAATTAACTCGAAACAATTATAGCAAAACTCGTAGAAACTGCCAAAAATTCCGAGTTTTACCTGTTTCGCTTATGCCACTGGGATCCCGGCTCAAAATTATGAATGATTCGATAACTCGAACCACTTTTCTAACTCAAATCCTACACTTTCTCACCCTCTCTCTCTCTTGATCGCCTCTTTCCTCTCTGGAGCTTCTCTGGAATGTTTTAGGTGATTATAAGTTCTGAATGACTCGAGAAACATCCGAACTTATATCCTTTTTGCTGGAATTAAGAGAGTACGCATGGTGGGCATAGGATTACGGTGGTAGTACCCACCACGCGTCTATGGGCCTCCACCACGTGTACTTTTATGTTTCAGACATTTGCCCTTCGTTCGGCTATTTTTCGACACCCTTTTATCACCCTTTTGTCTCCCTTTCGTCTACTTGTTTCTAATAATTTATTTTCGTCGTTTTAATTTTAAAACTCTTTAATTTTATTAAACATATTATTTAAAATATTAATCAAGTGCTTCGGGACGAGGATGTTATAGCAAGTGAAGTGGTATTAAATCAATGATAAATCGGTGAACCGAACACATTTTAAATATTGAAATAAATTTAAATAATCTT
>CANYCX011022520.1:0-10877 GCA_948193385.1 Breynia disticha f. nivosa | reverse complement strand
TGTTAATTAGGCAAAGTAATGATAGTTGGCCTATAATGAATTGTTGAGATTGTTAGAATTAGACGAATCAGATTGAAACAGTGGAATGGATAATTAATATTGTTGGTTAAATGTTGACATTTGGTCGATTTGTTTGCTGTAGTGTTATCTTAATAGAAATGGTATGTTTTGATTAAAATGGATTATTTACCTGTGTGGTATTACTTAAGTGGATATTGATTGAATACCTGTGTGGATATGAATTGCTCTGTGTGAGCTAAGTTGTGTGCGAATATGAATGACATTCATATTGATTTAATTCATACATATTGCATAAGTCTATATGACATGTGCCTGTGTGGCAAGCCTGTGTGGCATCTGATTATTCCTGTGTGGATTTACCTGTGTAAATCAATAGACTGAGCTGTGTGCTGTCTAAAGTCTTTCCTGTGTGGTACAGAGATAGTATTTGAGGACTGAGCTGTGTGCGGTCTAGATACCCGGGTCATCCTGTGTGGATTTGCATTAGCATTGACATTTAATTGCACATAATTGCATTTATGTTATATTTTGAGATCTGTGTAATCTAGTTTGGTTGTGTGCCTATTTATATATGTAAATTCCTATGTGGACGATAGTTTATGATCTGTTGATATTGCAGTGTGCAATATAGCTGTTGTGTGAACTTATGCTACTGATAGTAACCTGTGTGGAATGTTGAGCTGTGTGATGTTTTTATACCTATGTGAAGTGTAGACTGACATATGGGGATGCCTATGGATAAGATAGATAGGTATGTCCTCGTGATGATTTATAATTTCCCCTGCACATCATTTAAGTTATAAAAGCCAAGAATACTTATTGGGTATAGTTTATGCTCACACCGTTTATTGTTTTAAATGATTGTGCTGATTGTAGGTAGCTGTTGTTACTAGACCGCAAAGTTGATCAGTGTTCTCCGAGCTTACGTCAGAGGTCAAGCTCCAGTTTACATTTTTTATACTTTGGCTTTGTACATATGTTGTACAATTGTATATACACGCATGATTTTAGTTTGGAATGTTTTCAAACTTATTTTGCTTCCGCTGGGATTTTGTTTTTAAATGTAATAGTTTGGGCCGAAATTTAATAAAACAACGTGTATATATCTTTTATCTTTTTCTCTCCTCTTATTTTCCTCTAATTTGTTACTATTATGAAAAATATTATTGTTTATCAGGTTAAAAAGGAATTTCAAAATGAGCTTCACATTTAGTGGTATCAGAGTAGGGAATAAATTCTCTGTGGATTGTACCAATGATTTTCAATTTCTGTGTGATTTGAAAATCTGAAATGATTTTGAATTTCTAATTTTTATAATAGATGGAGCCGATAGATGACGTAGCTCCTGATCACACTGCAGAGTGCAGAGATTCAGTTGAGGGATAAAGTTGAGACCCAGTACCTCTAGAGCAGCCTACGACACAGCTAGCAGCACAGATTGATATGCCTATACCTCTATATGATCCTGCATATGCTCCGTTCTAGGAGATGATGCAGAAGATGATGAGAGATCAAGGTAGAGATTCAAGGAGCTAGACGAACCTGAACATTGATAAAAATTTTGTGAAGGTAAGAAAACAGGGGGCGAAGATGTTTGAGGGTACCACTGATCTAGCTGAGGCTGATGACTGGCTCAGGCAAACAGAGAGGATTCTGACGCGTATGAGATGTATGCCAGAGCAAAAATTGAGGAACATTACTTCTCTTCTCGATAAAGCAGCCTGGATTTGGTGGGAGTCGATTCCAGATAGTCAGAGAGATCCTTCAGTGTTTACTTGGGATGATTTTTTGAGGAGATTTACTGATAAGTACACTCCTTCACATTATCAGACGAAGAAAAAGATTGAATTTCTAGAGCTGAAGCAGAAAGATATGACAGTGGTTGAGTATGAGGCAGAGTTCACCAGGTTGTCTCGATATGCTCCAGAGGATGTTGATACTGATAGGAAGAGGAGGGATAGATTTGAGCGGGTTTGAGGTATCCGATTTGAGACAGAATTATGATGAAACCTTTGACCTATGAGTTACTACTTGAGACAGCTATACGAGCCGAGGAGTTAGAGGCAGAGGGTGATCGAGCTGGAGATAAGCGACATATGATCTCAGGTAGTTCTAGTACAGATAAGAAGAAAAAGAAGAAGACAGACTTTAGGCCACCTAGAGAGACAGGTGGAAGTCAGGGTAGACAGTCTGGGAGAGGAGCTGGAGGTGGTAAAGGTTATTTCACCAAACCTTTTTTTTCTCAGGGCCACGGTATAGGTATAGATACTGACAGGGATGATCGACGTTGTTATACTTGATGTCAGTTTGGTCATTTTTCCAAAGATTGCCTAGAGAGGCAGGGTATACAGGGTACTGAGGTTTCGAGACAGAGTGGTGTAGGTGAGAGTAGGCCCGCAGTATCGACTGGTACTGGTAGAGGAAGAGGTGGTAGAGGTTCTGGATCTACTTCTAGAGAAGGATCAGCTGCCAGAGGTGGAGCAGTTTGTTCAGGTATAGGAGGTGGATCTGTAGGAGCAGCAGCACCATCAGCGTCAGCACCACCGGCCTGAGTCTATACTATGACTAAAGATGAGGCTGCAGAGGATCCAGACGTGATCACTGGTACTATTTCTATCTTTACATATACTACTTCAGTATTGATTGATCCAGGTTCTACGTGCTCTTTCGTGAGTGAATCTATAGTAGACCATATTGGAGGAAGTATAGAGCCTCTAGGTTATACTATTTCTGTATTGATTCCTGCTGGTGGTACTGTGTTGGTTAGACATATATTACGATGTTGTGAGTTACATATTGGCGAGTCAACGTAGTTAGCAGATTTGATTGTTTTGAGGATGGCAGAGTTTGGGATTATATTAAGGATGGATTGGTTATCTAGAAATCTTGCTATGGTCGATTGCTATTCAAAAGAAATCGTGATTGAGGTTTATGGTGATAGACAGATATTATTAGCAGGCGAAAGGAAGACTATTCCTTCTTGCTTAATTTCAGCGGTGATTACTGCGAGGTTGATACGAGAGGGTTGTAATGCCTATCTTGCTTCAGTAGTTGATCTGAATCAACCCATATTAAAGGTGCGAGATGTATAGATTGTTTGTGAGTATCTTGAGGTATTTCCCAACGAGTTACCAGGATTGCCATCACAGCGAGAGGTTGATTTCAGGATAGAGACTGTTCTGGGAGCAGCACTAGTTTCTATTGCACCTTATAGGATGGTAGCTGTTGAGTTATAGGAGTTAAAATGACAGTTGGAGGAATTATTAGAGAAGGGTTTCATACGGTGTTGTTCGTACGGAAGAAAGACGGTAGTATGCTATTGTGTATCGACTATCGTTAGCTGAATAAAGTGACAGTAAAGAATAAGAATCTGTTGCCTCGAATAGACGATTTGATTGATCAGCTACGGGGAACTACTATATTTTCTAAAATTGACCTCAGATCAGGTTATTCGCAGCTGAGAGTTGAAGATAGTTCGAATGAGAAAACTGCCTTAAGGACTCGTTACGGGCATGTTGAATTCATTGTTATGCTATTCAGGTTGACGAATGCACCAACAGTATTTATGGCACTGATTAATAAGGTATTCCAGCCTTGTTCAGATCAGTTTGTGGTTGTGTTTATTGATGATGTTCTGGTGTATTCAAGAGATAAAGGAGGAGCATCGGAGACATCTCCGTATTGTGTTAGATGTACTGAAAGAAAAAGAGGTGTATGCTAAGTTCAGCAAATGAGAGTTCTTGATGTCTGAGGTTGTTTTTCTATGACATGTGATTTTAGCAGAAGGAGTGAAACCGGATCCTAGTAAGATAAAAACAGTGCAAGAATGAAGTTCTAAGAAATGTATCCGAGGTACGTAGTTTTCTGGGTCTGGCAGGATATTATCGCCGTTTTATCGAGGATTTTTCGAGGATAGCTAGACCTATGACATCTTTGTTAAGAAAGAATGTTCCATTTGTCTGGAATGACAATTGTGAGTTGAGTTTTTAGGAATTGAAGAAGAGGTTAGATGAGGCTCTAGTTCTGATGTTACCTTCGTAGGGAGGTGAATTTGTCGTTTATACAGATGCTTCTAGAGCTGGATTAGGTGGAGTATTGATGCAGCATAGCAGAGTTATTGCATGCTTTGAAGTTGTTGAAATATTACGACTGAACGACTGTGTATCATCCTGGGAAAGCGAATGTAGTTGCTGATGCACTTAGCAGAAAGGAGACAGGGGATGATGATTCAGTTACTTATAGAGTAGAGACTCTATTTGCTTTGAGAGAATTACGAGTGTAGTTGTATTTGGTTGAGGATCAAATGTTAGGCAACATTAGCGTTTGACCTCAGATGCGAGATATGATTGCTGGGCGTCAGAAAGAAGATGATCATCTGATGCATATAAAGAAGAAAGCAGAATGAGGAAAGGTACCTACTTTATACCGACTTGATGATACTGGTGTATTATATTATTGGGATAGACTGCATGTTCCAGATATTGCAGAGTTGAAGGACGAGCTAATGATAGAGGCTCTTTCTTCTCCTTTATCAGTTCATCCTGGTAGTATGAAAATGTATCGAGATTTGCGAGAGTTGTACTGGTGGGTACAAATGAAGTGGGAGATAGCAGAGTTTGTTGCTAGATGTCTCCAATGTCAGTAGATAAAAGCAGAACATCAGGCTTTGGCAGGAAAACTGAGACCACTTGAGATTCTAGAATGGAAGTGGGAGAAAATCACCATGGATTTTATTATCGGTTTAAGGAGGACATTTAGACGTCACGATGCTATCTGGGTTATTGTTGACAGACTGACAAAATCAACTCATTTCTTAGCTATCCGACAGGAGGATATGTTGGATAGGCTTGCTGATTTATATGTTGCCGAGATTGTCAGATTATATGGTGTTCCTACTTCGGTTGTGTCTGATTGTCATCCTAGGTTTATATCACGATTCTGGCAGAGTCTCTAGGCTGCGATGGGTACTCATTTGAGGTTTAGTACAGCTTTCCATCCGCAGACTGATGGTCAGTCGAAGAGGACGATTCAGACAATTGAGGATATGTTACAAGCATGTATTCTAGAGTTTGGTGGTAGTTGGGACGATCACTTACCTTTAGTTGAGTTTGCGTGTAATAACAATTATCATTCTAGTATCGGGATGGCACCTTACGAGGCATTATACAGGAGACGGTGTCGTAGTCCACTTTACTGGGATGTTAAGGGTTTGCGACAGATTGAGGGACCCGAGTTGGTTCAGCAAACTCTGGATAAGGTGAATGTTGTAAAAATATGTGTGCAAGCAGCTCAGGATTGTCAGAAGAGCTACTACGACTGACATCATCGAGAGATAGAGTATGAGGTTGGCGATAGAGTTTTCTTGCGAGTTTCACCCTGGAGAGGTGTGATTCAATTTAGGAGAAGGGGTAAGTTGAGTCATAGGTATATCGAACCGTACGAGATTACAGAGAGAGTGGAACCATTAACTTACAGATTGAGGTTACCAGTCGAATTGTCCCAATTACACGATGTATTCCATGTTTCTATGTTGATACTGTACCGATCAGATCCTAGTCACGTATTGACTACTCCAGAGTTGGAGATTTCTGTTGAGTTGACGTACGAGGAGGAGCCTGTTGAGATATTAGACAGACAGGTGAGACAGTTGAGAAATTGCGAGATTACAATGGTTTTAGTAAAGTGGAGTTTTCATTCACCAAAAGAAGCGACTTGGGAGGTTGAGTCAGATATGCGATGACAGTATTCATATATGTTTCCTGATTATACGTCAGATCATTGAGGTACATTTTGATTCTAGCCTTTGATATTGAATTTTACGATTTAAGTTTGCTTCCAAGTTCCTTGATTAGAAATTTCGGGGATGAAATTTTCTAAGTGGGGGAGAATTGTAACATTCTGGGAATTTTTAGTCGTAAATTATGATAAATAAGTGTTTAAACATCAATATATAAAGGTCGATATATGGTTGACACAAAATGATCGAAGAAAATCAGAGAGATGTTAAAATTGGGGAGTCCTCGCAGTGGAAAGGAAAGTACGCGTGGTCGTTACCACTACGTGTAGTTCACATTCCACCACGCATGGATCCCGATTATGTTGAAAAAAATATAAGTTACGTACAATCGAGACTTCCTAGAAATCTTAATATACCTATTTTCATATCAGAACAAAAGAAGAATAGAGGAAGCTGAGAACAAGGGGGTTTGAGCAAGGGAAGTGAATTGAAGCTTAGTTTTTGCATAAGTTGATAAGGTAATATGGTTGGCAGATATATATATATATATATAATTGATTTAAGGTTTATGGTTGGTTTTTGCTGGATTAAATGGATATAACTGATGTTATAGCCGTGGGAAATGATGAGTTTAAGTTTGATAAACTTGGATTGAATGTATATATATGTTAAGATTGATTGGAGGAAGAAACAGTTTAGGAAATGAAAGAAGATGTAAAGTTGACTTAAGGTTTACAAAAGGTTTTGCTGGAACTCATGATTTAGGATTTGAAATATGTTTTAATGATTCTAAAGCTAGAATCAATGTGTGTATGGTTACTTAATAAGTCGTATATGGTTGTTTTCGTACAGGAGGATTTGTACGACTGTGGGAGGATTTCGATTTGGAGTTTAGTTTATTATTTTTGCTTGATTTCGAGGTAAGTGTTCGTACTCTTACTAAACTGATTTGTAATTGATTTGGAATATTGTTAATTAGGCAGTGTAATGATAGTTGGCCTATAATGAATTCTTGAGATTGTTAGAATTAGACGAATCAGATTGAAATGGTGGAATGGATAATGAATATGGTTGGTTAAATGTTGACATTTGGTCGATTTGTTTGCTTTAGTGTTATGTTAATGGAAATGGTATGTTTTAATTAAAATGGATTGTTTACCTGTGTGGTATTACTTGAGTGGATATTGATTGAATACCTGCGTGGATATGAATTGCTCTGCGTGTGTTAAGCTGTGTGCAAATATGAATGACATTCATATTGATTTCATTCATACATATTGCATATGTATGTGTGACACGAGCCTGTGTGGCATCTGGTTATTCCTGTGTGGATTTACCTGTGTGGATCAATAGACTGAGCTGTGTGCGTTCTGAAATCTCTCCTGTGTGGTACAAAGATAGTATTTGAGGACTGACCTGTGAGCAGTCCAGATACTCGGGTCATCCTGTGTGGATTTGCATTAGTATTGACATTTCATTGCATAGAATTACATTTATGCCATATTTTGAGATCTGTGTGATCTAGTTTGGCTGTGTGCATATTTATATATGTAAGTTCCTATGTGGACGATAGTTTTTGATCTATTGATATTGTTGTGTGCAATATAGTTGTTCTGTGTGAACCTATGCTACTGATAGTAACCTGTGTGGAATGTTGAGCTGTATGATGTTTTTATGCCTGTGTGAACTATTGACTGGCATACGGGGATGCCTAGGGACAAGATAGATAGGCACGTTCTCGTACTGATTTATGCTTTCCCCTGCACATCATTTAAGTTATAAAAGCTAAGAATACTTACTGGGTATAGTTTATACTCACCTCGTTTATTGTTTTAAATGATTGTGCACATCGTAGGTAGCTACTGTTACTGGACCACAAAGATGATCAGTGCTATCCGAGCTTATGTCAGAGGTCAAGCTCCAATTTACATTTTTTATATTTTGGTTTTGTACATATGTTGTACATTTGTATATACCCGCATGATTTTAGTTTGAAATGTTTTTAAACTTATTTTGGTTCCGCTGGGATTTTGTTTTTAAATGTAACAATTTGGGTCGAAATTTTATAAAACAGTGTGTATATATCTTTTATCTTTTCTCTCTCCTCTTATTTTCCTCTGATTTGTTATTATTATGAAAAGATTATTGTTTATCAGGTTAAAAAGAAAATTGAAAATGAACTTCACATGGTTTGTATAAGTTTGATTATATGCTTTGAGAAATACGATAAATGGGTTATGTATGCTTTATTTTAATGCGTGATGAGTAGGTTATGAGATGTAAGCTTGTGTTAAACATGTGGCCTATGGAAAGTTGGGATGGAACTTAGAATGCTCGTTTGTATTGAGGCATGTCATGCATAGCATCACATGATTATGGATGTGTGTTCCACGAGCACCACGCATTTTCGAAAGGTTCCCCTGCGCATTCAGCATAACAATTATAAGGACTCACTTACTGAGTATTGTATATACTCATCTTTGTTTTCCTGTGCTAATGTGTGCGCAGCGACAGTAGCCGATGCTGGGACATTCTTTTGGCAGAGCTGAGGCATGCGATACCGTGCGGATAGGTCGGCTCCTAGAGCATTTTTGGACACTTATACTTTTGTATTTTGTACAGCCATACACATCATAGTATAAGTTTTGGCACATGCATCGTTTTCAACTGAAACCATTTGCTTCCAGATACTTTACACTTTATTTGTATTTGGCCTGGTTTAAATGAAATGCATGTATACCACTCTCTATATATATATATCATATATATGACTGTTTCCATTTACTTTCTATTGGCTTTAAAAAAATGGAGCAAAAATAAGGTTTATTGAAAAATGACATTATCAAAATTGGGGTTCACACTATCTTTGGGGTTCCCAATTTATAATTGCTTCTATCTTCTTAGGATCTACTAGTATTTCTTATCCTTGTATCACGTGTCTTAGAAAGACTACATGATCTAACCAAAACTCACATTTTCTATGTTTTACATATAAATGTTTCTCTTTTCATATCTGCAATACTATCTACAATTGTTCTTTGTGTTCTTCATTTGTTTCTCGAGTGTATCAGTATATTATCAATAAAGACAACTACAAATTGATTGAGAAAGGACTGGAATATCTTGTTCATCGGTGCCATTAATGCCGCTAGAACGTTAGTCAAACCAAATTGAATGAATTAAAACTCAAAATTATCACATTTGGTTTGAAAAACAGTCTTCAAAATGTCATCTTATACTATCTTCAACTGATGATAACTAGGTCGTAAGTTAGTCTTTCAAAATATAATAGCACCCTGCAATTGATCTAGTAAATTGTCAATCCGAGATAACGGATATTTGTTCTTTAACATTATTTAAGCTTTTTATAATTAATACACAGTCTGAGGGTTCCATCTTTATTATTCAGAAATAATTGTGGTACTCCCTAAGGTGAAACACTCGGTTGAATAAACCCTCTATAAAGTAACTCTTGTAACTTCTTCTTCAACTCTTGTAGTTCCATTGGTGCCATCTTGTATAATTGTATAGATATCAGTGTTGTACCATGAAATATTACAATAGTGAATTTTGTTTCTATATTAGGTGGTAATACCAATATATATATTTCTGAAATACATTTAGGCACAGTTCCCCTATTGGTATTCCTTTTACATTTTCAAACGTTGTTGTTCTATCAACCATGTGTGCCAAATAAGCTTCACATCCTTTTAAATCATATTAAAGGCTTGCATGGTTAATACTAAATAACTAGGCATTAACTTCCTTTCTCTATAAAATATTACTTTATTTAATTCTTTTGATTCAATGATTAATTATTTTGTAAAGCAATTTATGTTAGCTCAGTATTTCTCTAGCCAATCCATTCCTACATAATTCTTGTAATTATATGCACCAATATTTTTTCAACAAAAGGATTATGGAATCCCAGATTTTGGCTCAATGATTCAAGTTTTACATTCATTGTGTGTATTATTTTGGAGGTAATAAATCAATGTGTAGAGCCTAGAACTATAAGTGCAAATATAATAATATCAAATAACTACAACTCATCAATAGTGACCTCTGGAGCATTGGTAGCTTCCTATCTAGATATGGAAAATACTCTAGCCTGACCCTATGGCTAATTTCTTAAGACTCCTCTACCTCCGCCAGATGATGGACCTGCTATCGCTCCTCTACCATAACTCACTAACACTGGCTAAGAAAGCTACTGATCTAGTGCCATGTTGCATTTGCTATGGTTCTATTACATTTCTGTTAACATTCATTGCATTTATTCTATTAGTCCATGAACTACACTCTTCAGCATGTATCATTTGACAAATTTGACAAATAGGTCTAGTAAATTCTAGAGGGAAAATTGCACTACTCTATCCTCCCCGATTATATCCTTATCCTAATCCTTTACTATAAGACATTTGGGATGGAAGATGTCAGTGTCTAGATCCTGTATAGCCTCTGTATATCAAAATAGGTTAAGTTCTTTTCCAGCTCTACTAGATTTTCCTGTATGTACTTCTCTATTTTATTTCCCACCTTTACATTGTCATCTTTTAAGATTTTTCTACTCATACTGCTGCATCTCTTAAATCTATGTGATTTCTCATCTTAATTTTGTTGATTTGTCTTCAGATATTTTTATTTAATCCATCTTCAAATCTCTTACATTTGTCTTTCTTTGTATGAATGATACTAGCAGTGTAGTAAGACAATTGAGTCAATTTCATCTCATATTCTACTACTGTCATTGTAACGCCCTCCATTTTTAAGAATTTTTATGAAATTATAAATTATTTCAATAATTGTTCGAATAAAATTTTCGCGAATTATAATTAATTATAAATTGGTGGGAGAGTGTATAAGAAAGTAAGATTTAAAATCGAGTGAAGTTAAGATTATCGGGAGAGAGAAAAGTTGAGAAAATAAGATGTTATAAGTTCAAGGGTAAAACCGTCTTTTCCAATGAAAACATATATATATATATATATATATATATATATATATCTCTTTCTTCCCATCTCCCTACCTTACACTTCACATATCCATATGCTCTTAATACAAATTTAGTTTCCAAAAACCCTAAAGAAACCTAGAATTCATCGAGCCTTGGTGATCG
>CANYCX011022312.1:0-21088 GCA_948193385.1 Breynia disticha f. nivosa | reverse complement strand
ATGTTGGTAATGAAGGATGAATGTATGTTTATTTCAAATGTATGTGTGAATGGGTGTATTTAGAATTTGAAAACTATCTATTAAACTCATGATGTCCAAGATTTAATTGTCACCTTAAAAGAAATTATAATTATAACATTATGTGATAGTTAAATTTTGGGTGTCATATATTGTGATACTGAAATTATTATAGCATGATGTTCATATTGCTTATATATGAATTTTACTTACTGGAATTGTATGCTCTTATGGCTATATGCCTATTGATATCATGTTGATAGTTGATTGATATCTTGTTAATTTGAAAGCACATGGTTGTTTGTTGATGTTAAAGCATGGCCTTGCTTTATATTGAGCATACATTTTTATGTGATTGAGATATGGCTTGATTTTGGGTTCTTGCCTTGATCTCTTGCCTTGATCTCATTTGATATGTTCATATACAGTTGAAATGTGGTTGACATGTTGTTTTTAAAGCATGGATTTGCTTTGTTATTGAGCATACTTGATATTGATTAAGAGTGACCATTTGAATGCATATATTCATTCATTTATGTTGCATGATTTATAAGACACTGGGTCGATTTAGTAGGCTGGGCCTACTATATTCTGCGTGAGATGCACAATATTGGTTGAGAGATTCCAATGCCAGTGAGATGCCAATTATTTATATTGATGTAAGCCTCGGGCATTCGCATTTGTGTCTGATATTCATATGCATACACGAGATATTTGGCATTCATGTTTAGCATATTATTCTTGCTGATTTGATATGAATGCTAGTTAGATTGTTTATGAGAAGCATGATGTGATTTCATGTAGTCTATGTTTTGGTATGTTTTAGTGCTTACCATATGATTGTGCAAACAGGTGTGTGTTGGGTGTTTTAAGTGTTAAAACACTGTTGTTATAATATAAGCTTTGTGTTGGGTGGATATTAATTTACATGGTAACTTATTTGCTATGAAAGGATTGAAAACCGAGACTTAATGTACCAAAACAGATGTTCAACACACCCATCGTGCTGACCAGCAAGTCCCATGTTGTTGAATAAACTGGAATAGTTTATGAGCACGCCTTCGTGCTCAAGGAAGAACGATCATTTTTCTTGGAAATGTAATAATCGAGCATGGCTCGTGTTTAATTGGAACGACATGCCAACTGGGAAAGCAGTGATGAGCACGCCCTTACTGACTGGAATTTTCCCTGCACATCATTTTAACAATGATTTATTTATGACTTACTGAGTATATTTTATATACTCACCCCTGTATGTTGTTTTAATATTGTGCAGGTTTAGTAGGATTACCAAGAGGAGGAGTCAAGCACGTATTTAGCAAACATGGATTGATTGTAAAAGAGTTTTAAAGAATTTAACTTTTTTTATAAATATCATTTAACTACAATGTATTGTTTAATAACTTTTTTATGTATTGAACTATTATCCATGTTTTGAAAGATATTTGAAGATAATTGGAAATAAATGGTTTTAATTTTGAGCTCCACACATAAAATAACACTCAATCATCATCTAATCGATGAGGTGTCGTCGCCTTCCTTTTCTCCACTTTCTTTTTGATCTTCACTAGGTACTCGTCTTCTTTTTGCCTCTCTGCAATCAACTCTCCCATACGGGGTCTCACCTGTATGTTGGCCAACATCTCCCCCTCAATCAAGTTTAATTGCACCCTCAACTCCCATAATGCCAATAAGGACTCTGCCTTGTTGTTCACTGAATCCTCATCCTCTCTTCCCTTCTAGTTCAAAGCGTCGACGACCACATTTGCCTTACCTGGATGGTACTCAATCGTGTAGTCGTATTCCTTTAACAACTCAATACATCTCTGCTGTCTCAAGTTTAGCTACTGCTGGGTAGTAATATACTTGAGACTCTTGTGATCGGTGAAAATATGGAAGGTCTCACCGTACAAGTAATGTCTCTATACCTTTAAAGAATGGATGATCGCGGCCAATTCCAAGTATGAGTAGGATAGTTAGCCTCGTACGATCTCAGCTGTCGATACGTATAGGCAATCACCCGCCCATTCTGCATAAGAACTCTAACTAAGCTTGCCTTATATGCATCTATATAGACAACGAATCCACCACCCTCGATCAGTAACATAAGAAATAGAGCCTGCAGCAATCTCCTCTTCAGCTCTTGGAAGCTCTCCTAACATCGTTCATTCTAAATAAATGGAGCATTTTTCTTTAGGAGGTAGGTCATCAGCCTTGCCAACCTCGAAACATCCTCAATGAACCTTCAACAATATCCTGCCAAACCTAAGAAACTATGCACCTCTGTCACATTCCTAGAAGCCTCCCACTTCTACACCTCCTTAATTTTGCTCAGATCCAATTTGACACCTTATGCTGAAATCACGTCGCCTAGGAAGATCACCTCTATCATCCAAAACTCACACTTATCAAACTTGGCATACAAATGCTTCTCTTTCAACAACTTTAGTACCACTTGGAGGTGCCCCTTGTGCTCCTCTCTATATCTCGAGTATACCAAGACGTCGTCAATGAAAGCCACCATAAATTAATCCAAGTACAGCTGAAACAACTTGTTTATCAAAGCCATGAAGGTTGTCGGTACGTTAGTCAACCCGAACAACATCACTGTGAACTCAAAGTGGCCATAATGAGTCCTGAATGTTGTCTTTGGAGCGGAGCTCTCCTCCATTCGCAACTGCCAATTAGCCGACCGTAAATTAATCCTAGAGAACACTGTCACTCCCCTCGAATGATATATCAAATCATTGATCCTCAGAAGTGGATACTTGTTCTTCAACGTCACCTTATTCAGTTAACAGTAGTTGATGCATATCTGTAAGCTCCCATCTTTCTTCTTGATAAATAGTACTGGTGCGCCCCAAGGTGACACACTCAGCCGAATGAATCCTTTCTCCAGAAGTTCCTTCGATTGCCTCTTCAATTCCTATAGTTCTACCGCTGCCATATTGTAGGGTGCCACAGACACTAGCGTTACTCAAAGTCGACCTATCTCTATGGTGGAAATCTTGATAACTCGTATAAAAATACCTCGGGGTAGTCCCTCACTACCTCCACATCCTTCACCCCTAACTTTGCCTTGTTCAGGTCCGTTACACAAGCAAAGAAGGCTTCACACCTTTCTCTTATCAGTTGCATGGCCATTGCTGTTGAAACTAAGTAGGAAGGAATGACCTTTCGCTTAACCACCATTAATACTCTCTTCTCATTATCAACCTCTACAACCACTAAGCATAATAATCTACCACCGTTCTATTTCTAGACAACCAATCCATAGCCAGTATGACCCCAAACTCTGCCATCCTCAAAACAATCAAGTCAGTAACATATTGTTCTTATGAATCCTCAGCTAAAAAATCCCTCATCACGTCTCTTACCTGCATTGTTCGACCAGCCAGCATAGAAACTGTCACTGAATATCTCAAAGGTGCTACTCTACCCCAATCCGCTTTACTATTGACTTATTAATAAATGAACACATAGAACTAGGGTCAATCAACACCAAAGTACTGTGAACAAAAATAGTAATCATTCCAGTAATAACATCGAGGTTGGCTTCTGCCTTATCCCGTGTTATAGCATAGACACATGACTGAGGTGGAACTGCTGAATGTGAGGCTCCTCTGCCTCTCGAGGTGGTGCTAATAGCCCTTCCACCTCTGCCTCAGCCTCCACCGGTAGTGGTCACTCCCCTGTTATCTCCTACGCTGCTCTCACCTGTCACAACTCTCTCCTCATCCCTGATCCTCTGGTAGTAATGTTGAATTTAATGGCCGAGTTTGCTACAATAGTAGAACAGTTGGCAAGTGTCTCCACCAGTGTGTCTTCTAGTACTTTTCTGTACAAAAGTAGGAAGTCGAAAAGTGTGACTCCCCCTACTCCCAAAACCACCTCTCTGCCGTCTACCTCCTCCACTAGTACTCCTCGGAGGTTTGGAATTAGTATTCTTCTGTCCTCCAGTGGCACTAGATCCACCAAATACCTTCTGCCTTTTTCCTTCCCCCCGACCCTTCTCGACCAAAAGCTCCTGAACTCTGAGGTTAGTCTCCAAAAGTATCTTATAGGTAAACTGTTTCATATAAATACGAGTGTAGATGTTAAACCATAGTTCCCTCTCAAAACAGTCCCTCCTCTATGAGTCAATCACCACCTCCCCTAGTGCTTATTGGGAGAGCTGAGTAAACTGAGCCTCACACTCAGCTGTAGTTAGATCCTTCTATTTGAGGCTTTAGTAAAGGGGAGGGGTGTATTTCTTAACAAAATCCCTTTGAAATTCTCCCCATGTGAGTGTGGGAGGATCACTCTGGCTCCTTCAGATATCTTCCCACCAGTTCCATGCGTTCTTCTCCAGCAATGAGGTAGCATACCTCAACTTCTACTCTAGCATACACCTTATCCAGTTAAGGATTCGCTCAGTATGTCAGAGCCAATCCTCAAACTCAAGGCGATCTGTAGTCCCCTCAAAAGATTTGACGTCTTGCCTTCCCAACATCTGCTGCATCATTTGGAAGAAATGTGCATAGCAGCGTCATAGGACAAAATGACACCCTGTGTAGGATGAGCTCTGTATCCTCGGGCTTATCCCTTCGCCTACACAGACTCTTGGGACTCAACCGTCTCATGTGATACATTATCTATTGGCTCCATCCTAAAGAAAAATCACCATTTAAAGCTTTAGGTTTCACAAAATAAAATGAAATGCAAACAGTTTTTGGCATAGTCCGCAAAGAATCTAATCCCTACTCTAATAAGCCCAAATTTGTAAAACTCATTTTCAAAAAATTTACACAATTTTGGCAACCACTGTTTTTTCTTTAAAAAATTCAAATAACAAGAGAGGAAAAGAAATTATAAATATATGCTTCCATTTTCAAAGCGTGAGCAATGTTTGGTCTTATACAAAATAAGAAGAGTAATACAGAAACATGGTAAATGATTTATAAATCAAATGTGAGTAAATCATTTTCTATACTAAAGTTTGTATAGATGTACAAAAGAGGGTGTATAGAAAACCCCAAAAAAAGCTAGAAGCTGACTTAATATCAAGTATCTCCTCCCTAGCACCACCAAAAGAAGTCCCGATCATAACAAACACTCATGCACGTGGGTAATTAATTATCCAATAAGTACACCTACAACACTTACCAAGGTAGGTAATGCATAAGTACTCGTTGTTTTGGTGTTTTAGGTGTTTTAAGTTCTACGATATATTAGGATCATCCTAATTCATTATCTACTTCAATAAGTATAGAACATTATCCATGAAAAGAATCACCACTATCAATGATTCCTAATTTCCAAGTATTATGCCAGTCATTTGCTTTATTTTTCCTTCTTTTTAAGATTCTGTTCTTCACTATTTATTGGACGAAAACAGTTTGGGGAACGAGTTGATTCAACCATTCGCCATCCCATTTCACCATTCTGACTTTTCCTAGAGCTGAACGATTTGGGAAATGGTTTATGCAACCCGTTCCTAAACCTGTTTTAACTATATTGAACAACACTGGAAGTGAAACGGTTTGGAGAACGGTATGCGCAAATCATTCTAGAAACCATTTCCACCTCACTGAACACCGCTAAAAGTGAAACGACTTAGGAAACAGTTTGCTTAGCCTGTTTCCCAGCCCATTTTGGTCTGTTGTTTCCAACAATCAACAGACTTAGCATACACCAATTCACATAACACAACGTCCACACATAAGTACATCATACCAATCAAGCCACACTAAGAAACCCTTAAACATAACATTCAAACCTTAGTATCACAACATTCCTCAGGCATTTCATCAATCAATCCATAATTTATAATTCAAAGTTATCATATAACTCCATCCATTCACTCAATAACCATTTACAAGCTTATTATTACACTCATTCCAATTTCACGTTCATAATTACACAATGTCAAGTATGAATGTATGCACTCATGAATGCTAATGCAAACATACGAATGCATACCCTAGGATCTTTCTTTCATATGAGAGATCTCTCTCTCGTTTATTTTGGGAAATCCCTTTTATCATTTTAGAGATCTCGCTCTTATCAAAAATCCCCTTATATATAATCTAGAGCTTTTGCTCTTGTGGCAAATCCCCTTAAATAATTAGAGCTTTCACTCTTGTGGAAAATCCGCTTATATAATTTAGAGCTTTTGCTCTTATGGCAAATCCATTTTTTCATGAACATACAACGACGCTCATGTTATGTCCATATGGCATGAATAAATGAAATGAAAGCATTTCCAATTCCATCATTAAAACACAACATCACAAACTTACAAACATTTCAAATTTTTCCTCGAAACACATAACATTCATAATTTTACCCTTTTGCATATTATCATAAAATCATACACTAATCCATATCAAACCATAACACATCATTCAATCTATAACTCACATTAACCATAGTTTTGCTGATCATTAATTTTGAACATAAATCAACACAAGGTTCATATTCACAACTACCAATAACAACAATACATCAATCAATTACACTTATTGCATTTAAGTTCCTTTCATACCATTTCACAGCACAATGACATTATCATCATTTCATTCCTTACAAATCAATTTATCAATTAAAATCAGATCAAACATCAAGTCTATTTTTAAGACACTTACCTCAATTTACCCAAAACCCTAAAATCCTAAATCTTCCCTCAATCTCATAATTTTATGTTAAATGTTTGCACATTTATAAATCTTCATATAAACCACACAAATATCACTTCATCCCTCACAACTTTTACCCTAGGGTTAGAGATTTACCTTTGTTCGAAGTTGCTTCAAACCCTAGAGATCTGTCTAAAGGATTGCCTCAATGTGTGGTTGTGGAAATCTAAGGATTAGGGGAAAACATTAGTGTTTATGAGGGTCTTTGTTTCTTGAGGTCTGAGAGAGAGTCTTTCGAGTGGGTGTCAGCTAGGGTTCATAATTGCCTCTTCTCTCTTTCTTTTCTCGTAAATGTGCTTCTGTTTTTAAAAACCTGATAGGTCAAAATGGTTTACCTAAACCGTTTTCCCACTCGTTTCAGCTTCATTCACCGCGAAGTTAGCTTTTTGCCAGCAGTGGAAACTGTTTATGGAACGGTCTGGTCAAGCCGTTTCCCAGGTTATTCTATGATAATGTTTTCATAGTTTTTTGCTAATATAAATTATATTTTTTAGGGCGTTACAAAAAGATGATTAAACATCATTACAGACAAGTTATAGTTATCAGCAAGCGCTAAATAACCAATATTTTCTTAGTTCATCAGTAATTCTGGGACATCTTTGCAAACTACTTTTCAAATTAAATAAATAATTTCTAAGACACTCTAAATGATTTAATTTATTAATCGCATTAAAAAAAATAAAGACCTTGTCCAAACCAACAAATCCAGATACCTGCAATTCATTCAAGTAAGATTATTCTAAACCATTAATGATATACCTTTAATTTGAAACCTATATTAAAAAAATGCATTCATCGATATACATTAAATCAACCAACAATCAATAATAATCATTCAACACAGGGATGGAATAAATGTAATAATAATATTAATATTAATAAGTTCTGAATCTCATGAAAGCAACAGAATAAGACTTCAAAATACCACAACTAGAACAAAAACTTAGTTGCTCATGGCAACAAATATACTGAGAGCAAATAATCGTTCATAGAAAAATCGAAGTGGCGACTCGTAAATGTTCTTCCTGATGACTACAAAATACTGACTCCTCTAACAACTAACTCTTTAAACCTAATAACTCTATTTCCTCGATCAACTGCAATCAACCAACTGCGCATGGTGGAAATACAAGTACATATGGCCGGCACGACCACACATTCTTCATGTTCAGTGCATGTACAGAATTAAACCTTCAAGATTTTTTACTCCTCAATCATGTCAAAGCATCCAACTTTGTTCATCAGTTGCAACCTGAGAAAGAAAATACATAATGCAAGTGAAAGGAACAATAAAACATGCAATGCATGCAAAATAACAAATAAAAAGAGCAAAAAAGAATGCATGAAATGCAACCTAACAAATTCTTGTAGGATTCAAGAAAAGGGGGTTGAATCTTGAACTATGCCCTTTTTTACGTTCTTGCAAAATTAAAAGAGGTAAGGGAGAATAAATAACACAATAATTTAGAGTGGTTCAGTACAACCTTCTCTACTCCACTACCTTAGCACCTCTACTAAGAATTTTTAAACTTCCACTAGTTTGTTTCTTTTACAAATCACTTTCAAGCTAAGTGAGAACTCTATTACAATGATCACTTACTAATATCGAATTACAACAATTCTAACCTCAACATATAGACACTCACAAGCACTTCTAACCAATTACAATTTGCTTCTCTCAAGCTTCAGATATTATACTTTTGGTTTTTCCTCAAATACTTGCCAAATGCTCTAAAAATTGTTCACAAGGTCGTGTTTTATGTTTCTAAAGTTGTAGTAATATTTCCAGCAGTGATTTAGACCATTTATACCTATCTCTTATGTTTATGGTCGTTAGACACATAAACTAGCTGTTTGAGTTTGAAATGCCCATGCATTTAATGTTGTGTTAGACTCGGTAACGTAGGTTTAGCTCCAGTAATGTACGTTACTCAAAACATTTGGCTGACCATTCGCTTGTTCGTTCCACTTTCAGAAAATTTCCAACAAAACAGAAGCTTTTTGTCTCCAACTAACGTATGTTAAAAATACCAACTAACGTATGTTATCCCCAATAATGTACGTTACCTTGCCTTTATTGTACGTTACTCATCTTGCTGGAAATCTGGATTCCTCCAAGAATAGCGTACATTAAGCTTCAAGCATAATGTATGTTACTGAGTTCCAGAATGTTGTTTTTCACCTGCAAATCAATCTTTATCACTTTCATGAGTTAACACTATATCAAAACTAAGTTAGGGACTTAATGTTGATCACCCTTGATCCAACAAGTGTAACGCCCCAGAAATTCATCCATTTTAAATTGAAATAATGATTATGAAATGGGGAAGTTAATTCATGTTAATTGATGTTAGAAATGTTTAATTAAGTTGGAATGACATTTAAATAAGTTGCAAGTATGTTTGTATAGAGATATACATGTCCGGGATCGAAAGAGGTCGAAAAATGCTAAGTGCAATGGTTTGCATGCAAATACCGTACGTTATTTTTCACTTAACATACGCTATTAAAATGTAAGTATGAATAACGTATGTTAATGTTGGAATAACGTACATTATTCCATCCATTTTTCCCACAACCTGCATTTTATTAACGTACGTTAATTTGGATAATAAACATACGTTAACGAGAGTCGGGACATGTCATTAAAAGGTCGATAACAACCATAACTGGGGGAAAAACACCCCCACACTCTCCAAACTCTCTCCCAACTTCCTAAACACATTCCTAAGCCTTCCCAAATAGAAAAACTACCAGTAAACAAGTCAATTTCAACGGATGAACAACAACTCTACCTCTCTCATCAGAATCTTCCAGATTAGGGTTTGAGAGGAAACATAGGGTAAGGTAATTCTTAGTTCTAAGCTGAAATTTGAGTAAAAATATGTGCATTTGTTAGTGTTTTGCTGGTTTTTCTTAGTAGTTCATGATTTACTTGAATGATGCTACAAATCTCCATCAAAGTAGTTATTTTTTTATAATTGAACAAAAGCGAAGGAAAAGAAGTAAGCTAGGCCATTACCGTAGATATTATGTTAATACAATACCGCCAAAGGGAAAGCGCACATGTTTTGTCTCTATCTTTCCTGCTCGTTGGGAAGTGCCAAATAAATGAATACTTATGTTATGAATGAATGTGAATCAAATGCATATGAATGCTATGCAATCACATGCGAGTGTCTGCCCCGGGGTCTTTCTTTCTTTTTTTCTTTTTCTTTTCTTTTTCTTTTCTTTTCATATCATTTTTCCCTCGATCCCAGGCCGACATCATACCCAGTACAATATCGAGATCTCTCTCGGAATCATCAGTCCCAGACTGGCATCGAGCTCTCGCCCAGGATCATCAGGCCCAGCCTGTATCTCGTATCTCAGTGTCACACAATAATGAAACACAATGAATGATCAATACACTCATATTTCATATCACAACTTATGTATGCTCAACATGCTCAATTAGTAATCATATATCACAATCTCGCAATCCCAATCACGTATGATTATCAAATAAAATCTCTGGAGCATGTTAATCAAACATATACCAACCAAACGTCAATATATCAATCGGAGCATACCAAACTCAATTAAATATAGTTCATAAAAATGAACAATAAGGCAAGTACAACAACATGCCAAATAATCACATAATCGCATCGTAATAATGTTCCAAAGAACATATCATTCAGAATACGTATCATACATAATAAGCTTTTCAAAGCTTATAATCAAACAAACAAAGTATCAATCAACTATATGTCAATTAAGACATACATTTCTCAATTCATTCAATTCCATTTTATATCAATCATATTCACTGTGATTCACCTAACAACTCAACATTTCATTATAGTCCATTTCTAATTTAATAGAAAGACACCTAAATCATAATACAAATCAATATGTAAGCGTAAAAACACTTACCTCTAAACAAAGCAAATATCAACAAACAACACAGCTCGAAACTCCCTCCAAAATCGTCAAAATCCTCCTGTATGTCATTCGTAACATACAAGGAATTACTAAACATTCGTACAATATTCAAGCATCAATACAGGTGTTATCAATTCTAAGTCAACCATTTATCACCCTTTTCTTTTAACTTAACCATACCAATTCTATTACATACAAAACATCCTTATCAAAACCACTTCCTATCATGTCATTTAAATATTAATCACGTACTAACTTATGATTCCAGCATCAATATCAATTTAACCATAAGAATTCAACATCAAGTTAACTTCCAGCCCCTTTGTCAACATTAAACAAACTCTAAGTTCTTCCTCTCTTCCATCAACTTTTCTTCCTCCAAATCTATCCTAACAATTTCCTCATTTGCAAACCATCAATCTTAGTTCAAATCATCATTTTTCCAGCAAATAACTCGTCATAAATCTACCATACAACTCAGCAAACAACCTAATATCTACCTTAAGTAAACCTTAACCATCTTACCTTCAACTTAGGATGATTGATGTTAAAATAAAATCAACAAAAATCACTTCTCTTGCTTAAATTCACTTTCCCCTGCTTCTTTCCCTTTCCTCTGACTCTGAAATGAAAATAGGTGAATGAGGAGTGAGCTTACTTTCTCGATACTTTGTAAACTTATATTTTTTTCACCAAAACAGCACGCCACGCACGGTGGATGTGAACTACGCGTGGTGGTAACGACCACACGTACTTCTCTTTCCACTGCGCGTTCTTTCAAATTTTTCATTTTCTCTGATTTTCTTCGATCGTTTCGTGTCAACCTTATATCAACCTTTAATCAACCTTTATATATTGATATTTAAACACTTATTAATCATAATTTATGACTAAAATTTCCCAGAATGTTACAGTTATGGTGACAGTTTGAGATAAGATTTGAAATGCATACTGTTTCATTCACACATATCGTTATTGTATTGGCATGAGCACATGTATGTTCATGCATTGAGAGAAAGGGAGCTAATGGCTCACATGTGATATAAAAGAGGTATTGCCAATCAAGCGAAAGCTCAAATAAGGGGTATTGCCAATTGAGCAAAAGTTGAAATAAGGGGTACTGCCAATCGAGCGAAAGCTCAAATAAGGGGTATTGTCAATCGAGCGAGAGCTCAAAAATAAGGGGTATTGCTAACTATGAGAGTTAAATATCTCATGTGAATGTTAATTGAATTAATTCCCCAGGGATTGCATCGCGTGTTTTGCATTAGCATTGTCATTAATGCATTCATTCATCATTAACATTGATGAACATGGTGTTATTTTGAATGTGCTTAAAATGTGAGTGATCATGTATGTGTTGAAATCGATGTTAGCGTAACCTAGCTAATCCATGATTGCATGTTATGTTGTGAAGTAAGGTTATGTATTACAGTGGTTTGTGATCTGAGAACTAGTGATTTGATGATTTGTGCTCTTGTGTGAGTTATGGAAATGTGTGTGTTATGGAATGAGTTGTATGGAATGAGCATAATTGTGTATGGTTATGTATAATCTTGGTATGACTTATGTGGAGTTGATTCATGTTGATGATTTGATGTTAGTATGGAGGAGTATGAGATGTGTTCATGAATGGGAATGAAATATGTGTGTGTGTTGTTTTGTTCTTTGCATGTGTAGAGAAAGTTGTATGAGCTGTGGTTGAAACCAAAGTAATGAATGTTCATATTCTTGAATGAAAATATAAATGATGAGATGATGTATGTTTGGTTGAGAGTTGAGAGATTGTGAAATTGTGTGATAGGCCTTGGAAGTTATGTGATGTGGTTTGGTTATGCATTGATGGTAAATGATTGGAAATGATAATAAAAAGAAAAGATGAATGCATGATGATTAAGTGTATAACTGTGTTATGTTTGAGTGTTGAATTAAAGATGTTGTGTATGACTTTAAGAAGCATGAAATGGTTGATTAGAAGGTTATGATGTTGGTTTAATATGCCTTAAGCTTGTATGGAATGTTTTTAAAAGTGGAGAGATTGCTGCTGGAAGTCCTTAACGTACATTAATGCAAGGATTAACGTACGTTAAGGTGAATAACATACGTTACCAATATGGTAACATATGTTATTCTTGATCTGGAATTGTATATTTGCCTGTTGATGAATAACGTACGTTAAGGCTTGCTAAACATACGTTATTTTAGTCCAAAAACCCAGTTTTAGTCCGAACAATGTGCTAATGATTATCTAAAGTGAGAAAATGGTTTAGGATGATTTCTTAACACATAAAACACCTAAAAAGATTGTTGTGGCATGACTATGGTGAGCCATTAGGGGACTTAGGTATGAACGCGGCTTAGTACTCCAGATGTATACTCATGTTGACCGAAGGTTCCCCTGCACCCCAGTATAATAACACGGAGGGGTCGCTTACTGAATATTTTTAAATACTCACCCGTGTTTTGCTGAATGTGTGCAGAGTGACAGGTACCAAGGGCGGGACTACGTGATCGGCGAGGCTAGCGGTGCGGTACTGAAGGTCGAGCTCCTAGTTTTGAGTTGTGTTTATGTTGTGTGTTTACACCACTGTAGTGCATATGAGATTGCAAACACTGTGTGTAAAAAATTTCCATTTCTTTCGCATTTCAAATTATCGTTGATGTATGACTTGTATTGATGTGTTTGAAAACCGTCCATCTGTTTTCTCTCTCTTGCATAACTTAACTGTTTTTAAAAAAAATATAGCGCGAATTTTCAAGGTTTATTCGAAATGAGTCTTATGGATTTTGGCGTCACAACAAGTCTTAAAACATATTGAAACTTTGCTTATGGAATCTTATCACGTTTGTCATACTCCCTTCAATCGAGCCCATCATGATTCTTTTGTCGAAAATCTAGCGAAAGGTACTTTTTCCAAATATATACACTACAGCATAAAAAAATTACATTCCATCTGGCATAAAATTGGTATGATTTGATTTTGATCCTACCCGAGATGATGAAGGTTTTAGATTTATGAATTTAGATAGTCGTGAAAATTTTTTTGGCGTGCAATGTTATTGAGGTTTGGTTTGTAATTGGTGTAGGGTAAACATGTACTGTTAGAGGTATGTTATTAGTGTTGGTAGAATTGACATTACCAATAATGTCATCTAACATGGCGATATTAAATCTACTGCTTGGACTAGCATCGCTACTGGTATTGTATCCTAAAGTGTCCGAATCGACAATTTAGCTCAATCAGAAACATATTTTTTTAATCTCCTAAAATTTGCTCTAATACATGGTAATTAAAATATTTTATGTCTAGTGAAATTTAAGTAACTCATCAATCTTTCTTTAACACATTATTTCTAAAATAAGTACAAATCTTAGAACATATTAAAACTTTGTTTTTGTAATTTCATCATGTTTGTCATACTCCCTTCAATCGAGCCCATCATGATATATACACTAAAAATATATGCACTACAACATAAAAAAAATACATTCCATATGGCATAAAATTGGTACGATTCGATTTTGATCCTGCCCGAGGCTGATGATGGTTTTAGATTTGTGAATTTAGATAGTCGTGAACTTTTTTGGCATGGAGGTACATTGTTGGTGTTGGTAAAATAGACATTACTAATAGTGTCATCTAACCTGGAGCTATTAAGGTCCTAAAGTGTTTAGATGTATTGATGGAGGTATCTGATGCTCCTAACGTTGATGGGCATCACCCTGCCTCAGAAGGTGACTTCGTTGGAATTTGATCTTAGAAGCACACCAAGTCGAACCTCACAAGAGACTGAGTTGTCAACTCAATCAACATCTTGTATATGCAAAAATTTGTTATTTGTTAATTAAAAAGGGGCAGAACCCATAAATCACTCCTTCAACTTAGATTTATTATCCATATAGTCTCTTCAACTAATTTTATATCCATTTATCCTTTGTAACTTCTAAAATCATAGCATTTAAATAAAACACTTAACACCATGAGTTGTTTTGGTTAGTTTGGTGATAACTCAACATATTATTTATGTATTCCCTCAACTCTTAAACTTTTAAATACATAATATTTAGTAAAAATATCATAATACCACCCAGAATGAATTAACAATATTGTAAAAAATATCAACACTTGTATTTTATTTAATAACTCAGTCTTATAGTTTTATCTTTATTAAAGAATTTTAGTGCTGTAATTATTAATTTGTTGAGTCAATTATACATTAACGTGATTGGTATTAGGATGAACAAAAAATCAAATCAACCTGAGAAACATATCAAATCACACTAATTCTAACTAAACAAATATTAAAACAGATATTAACCCAAAAATATGATATTTATGACGGATTTTTTTTCGAAAATTTTTGACAAAATAAAAAATTATTCAGTCCTTTCCATCCATAAAAAAAATCCAACTAAAAAAAATCAAACGAATTCATTCACAATTTTCCAACAAATTTCACTAGAATTTTTGACAAAATTCATTGAAAATTTTCTAGCAAAAACATTGCCTTTTTGATGAATCGAACCATGTTTATCGCTCAAATTTACATCTGTTTACGTTTAAGACAATATTATTAATTTATTATAAAATGTCATAATTTTTTATTAAATATTGTGTATTTAGAAGCTTAGGGAGTTGAGGGGATACATAATATGTTGTTATCCATGTCATCACCAAACTAACATAAAAAACTAATAACTTTAACTATTTTATTTAAATACTGGCTTAGAAGATATAAAATCGATAAAGGGACTAAAAGGATAATAAATCTAAATTGAGGAGGCTATTCATGGATTTTACCATTAAAAACGTGATTATTTTCATCAATGTAATAAGACAATAAAAAGTAAGGAAACCCTTAAATGCTCTCAACATTCAGAAACCGTCATCAACATTCGCACCTCAAACCTCCTTAACTTAATCTCTTATCTTAACTACTTATTTATTAACATTAACTCCATTTTTCTTCAACTTCCCTTAATCATTAATCGAACTTTAAAGTCTTTTTACCTTCAATTCCTAAAGTATATTTATTTTTTTTGCCAAAGTCTTTTGTCTTAACATTTAGACTCCGTATGTTTAACGAAAATATTTGTTTGAAATAGATTTTTTTTTATTTTCTGTTGTTTAGTTGGATAAAAAATAAAAAAATAATTTATTTAAATACTTATATTATGACAAACCATTCTCCACTTCTAAAAATTGAAAAATATTTTTATTTTCTTCACTTGGTTACTAATGTCTAAAATTATTATTTTTTCAAATTTTTAAGTTGTATTATAATATTTATATTTTTTTTTATAAATTTTAATTTTTCGAGATTTTTATTAACATGAATTTCAGATATTTTCTAATTAATTTTAATAGAGTTATCAAATGTTTAAACCTATAATTTAAAAGAAAACTCAGAGCATATTTTTTATAGATAATTATTTTATTTAATAATTCATTTTTGTGTGAGACAAATAGAGCCTTCCTTTAACTTTATTTTCTTGGCATTTAGTTCAAGTAATTTTGTAACACTATATCCAAGTAGAATTTTCTCTCCGGAAAGGACGGGAGTGTAGAAAAGAATGACAGTAAAGACAAAAATTATGAAGATTTTTTTGGTGAATTCTTGGATAAGGACTCATAAAATGGTTTTCACTATGTAACATTTCATAATATTCTATATAAAATTATGTAATTTTTTTGTGATATAATAAAAATTTTTACATAATGAAAACATAACTTTTTATTATGTAACTTTTTATTTTTTAAGTTACATAATTTTACGCATGTTACATATGAATAAATACATCAAATATAAAATTGTAAATCTAACGTCTTAGAAGAGATCCTTACCGACAATAAGTGAGGATCATCTTATGAAAATTACCGAAATTTTCTTGATGTTTACTTTCTTTCAATGCTATTTGTTCTCATTCAATACATGGGGATGGTATCATTTCATATCATTTGAAGTTTAAAAACGGAAGAGAAGGGGAATATGCCAGCAATAATTTCCCTTGCACAGCAAGCAATATGATTAAATCGTAAAGCAATTGGTCTCTCTAACAGCAAAAGAAAACTAAATAATTGTGCATAATTTGAGTGATAATCGTTTTTTCATTGTGGAAAATAGGAAGATAATGATAGAGAATCTTGGTTCAACACTTTAATAGCAACTTATTGTTCACGTCTCGTTTAGTCCTTTATTCTATTCCAATAAAAAATTCGAAAATAAAAAACAATACAGATAGAATTTGCCCAACCGTTAATGGAACGTTCTTTTATTGGAATAGAATAGGTAGAAAAATTAGAAAATACAGCATAAAGGACCTAAAAATAGTGTATTGCTTATAATGTCTTGTTGGAATCAGCGACTCTGCTCATGACGAGTTGAGTGAATCCATAATCAAATACATATTATTTAAGTATTTGAGTCTACGTGATAATTATGTATTATACATGTGAATTTATTGTGTAAATAGTCCACTGACATAAAAGGTAACTTAAAGGAAACCATAGTTACCAAAATAGAAAAAACAATACAAGAAAAATTTATACAAAACCAAAACTTCTCTCCTTCTCTTCTTTTGGCAATAAGTCTGTCAAGAGAAAAACTAAGAGTTTTCTCACAAAGATCGTTCATGGAGATTACAGAAACACAATAATAAAAGGTTGCGTTCACTAAGTTCCTCCTCATCGTTCGTGGTTTGTAGTTGGAGGCAGCCGACAACAATATTATTTTCGAGGCATCCCTTCTATTCTGTTGCGCTTATGAGGCAAGATTTACATTTACACAATTTAGTTTATGTGTTACTGATAATTGCGACTGTGTTTATGAGATGCCTTCATTGGTATCAGAGCCACGAAAATAATATCATTGATGACTCATATAACGAGTATTTTTTTTTTGACATAAAGAGTTGCTTCATTCCATCATTTGCCAAACTGGCAAGGATACAATTCGGGGCATTAAGATCCCATACATGACGACCCGGTTTGAATCCAACCGCACACACAAGAGAATGTGCAGCTGTATTCGCAGTTCGTCTTATAAACTCAACTCTGACATGCACAAGAGTTGACAAAATAGACCGACAATCCTTGATCTGAAGACCATAATAAGAATCTATGAGTGACCCCTTATTAATGGCGAGAACTGCAGTAAGGGAGTCAGATTCTATGATAACCCCATATATAACGAGTATTTAAAGTAACTGTAAGTATAAAACCTCCAATTTAAACTTGGGCAGTATAGTCACCTAGTTGATGACTCATAATTTTTTTATCATCCCAATTCTCTGTCTTCTATTCTTTTTTAAGTGTCCTATTTGTGAGCTGACCCTTTTTTGTTAGTTTTAACTTTTATCAAAACAGTTGATTTGATTGTTACATTCATTACTCGAAAACATATAGTTGAGTCTACTACCCCTCGTCCGTGGGTTCAGCGGTTAAGGCGTCTTACTTTTTTTTTGTGATCACGGGTTCGATCCTCCGTAGCGGCGCTGGGGGAGGCATACAGGTTCTAACCTGCCGGTTCACCGGGACTAACCGAAAGACGTCTCCCTGCCCTTGGTTTGTGGGTTAACCCAACCCCTTTCCTAAAATTTGTATACCAAAAAAAAAAATACAGTTGAGTCTACTAGCTCGAACCAATGTAGTGTTCTCTCCAGATTTTGTGTACATGTGCATTCATCTGAAGTTCTTAAAGATTATTTGAAATTGAGATTACGAAAGATTCTATAATATCTAAAGCGAGTAATGTTGAAAATGTTTGTGTATGTATGAAATAAATTTGAGTTTCTATATATCCTTTTAGTTACTCTACGCTAAAGGTAATTAAAGGTAATGATAACGAGTTATAATCAAGAAAATATTGTAATAAAAAGATGACTTAAGAATAGAAAATGGATTAAGGAGTCACACCTTTTATGTTACATTGAGTAGAAGTGAAACGGTCTCTTTGATACCTGGCTGGTACACAGTGGCATGTACATTAAGCACAATACCAAATTGAATTCCATATTTTATCTATGATTTTGTGGTTCAGAATTAATTAATAGGTCATTAGGCATCAGGTAAAGACCAAGTGACAGACTTGCTCCCCAAATCATTTGTGAAGGCAAAGTTTCATTGTTATTATGATAAGCTAATGTTTCGTTCCACCTTCGCTTTGAAATGGAATGATAAGGATAAAAAATATAGCATACTTCCATATGTTGGCTAACAAAGTTGAGTCTATTTTTAACTCTAAAGTTGTGTCTTTTGATAGTTGTATTTACACACAAACACTCTTATGAACTTGTATATATATGCTCGAGTCGATTAACAGATTTCCTAAACATCCATCTCATGTAGAAGAACATTGCCATATAGTTCAGAGGCTGATCTTAGGGTGGGATGGTGACAAATGGCATATTTAAGTAAAATAATACTCCATAAAAATAGAGCGGAAATATTATTAATAATTTTGTAAAAACAATTTATTCATTTTTATCTTTAACTAATATATGTTGATTTACTTTCTAATATATTTTTTTATATCTAAATAATAGCCGTAACCTTCTTCTGATTAATTAATTGTAAACTAACACTTCTGTTAAGGACTCTATTGAAAGTAGAATTCTAGCTACTTAGTAATTCTTGTATAGGAAGAATCATATTTGTTGCAATCCAAAACATGATGAACTTGTATATACATATTCGTCTGTGTCAATAAGAAAACATGTTGAGCAATTTCCTCTTCATGGTATCAGAGCGAATAAATCTCTTAACCGAGTAACCAATTTTTTTCCGCTCCTCCTCCATGGCATCATCGTCGTCAACCATTGTTGCTGCAACCCTGTCCAGTTCCACCGCCATAACAGCTATTACTATTCCTCTCAAGCTGACATCTACTAATTATCTTCTCTGGCGTGCTCAGCTTCTTCCGATTTTGCAACTCTACAACCTTCGTGGCCATGTTGATGTCACTCATCCCTGTCCTCTAGCCAAGTTGAATGATCAACCAAATCCCGCTACAGCTTCTTGGTACAAGAATGACGAACTAGTGCTTAGTTGGATCGTTTGCTCCGTGTCCGAACATGTGCTTTCTCAAATTGTTGGTGTCGATACTTCCCATGATGCTTGGCGTCGTCTTGCTGTGACTTATGCATCTGGGTCGCGTTCACAAATTTGTAGCCTCTATGAACAACTATGTATGCTTTCTTGAGGTTTTGACTCTATCTCTACCTATATGCAAAAAGCAAAGTCTCTTGCTGATCAACTTGCTGTGTTTAATGAACTTGTACGTTCTGATGATTTAATTGATTGGATTACTGCTGGTTTGGGTTAAGAATATGGACCATTTCTTCTAGCTCTCCATGCGCGTCTTGAGAGCGTTACCTTTGATGACTTATTTGTTTTATTACTTAGCGAGGAACTACAGCTGAAGCGTGATGAACATGCCTCTACTACCATCAGTGCGTCTGCCAACTTCCATCAGAATTCTCCTTCCAGTTCCTCCACCATGATGTCGTCGCAGTCCATCCAGCCGACCAGCCACTACGTCCAGCGTGGCGGTGACCGCTGTAACTGTTCACCTTATCGAGCAGGTTATTCTCGTGGGCATGGGCGCTATCAACAGTACTCTCCTCATCCTCCTCTGCCACAAATCAGCTATAACATCCAGTGTCACATCTGCGAGGGATATGGCCACCTCCTTCTATGTACTCCCCTCGTCCTCCTCCTTCTATGAATATTGCCATCAGCTCACCTCTGCAAATGTCACAAAATTGGGTTGTGGATTCTGGCACTTTGCACCACCTGACATTAGATCTTGATAATATTGCCATTCACTCTGAATACAATGACACAAATGAAGTCATAATTGGCAAAGGTAAAAGCCTTCCTATATCTCATTTTGGATCATTGACTATGTCTACCGATAATCATGTTTCCTTAAAATTGTCTAATATCTTACATGTTCCCCATGTCATTTACAATTTGCTGTTTGTTTATTCCCTTACCAAAGTTAACACAGTTTTTGTTGAATTCTTTTTTAATAAATTTTTTGTTAAGGACTCTCGCACAAGGACAATTCTTTTCCAATGAGTGAATAAAGATGGAATTTACTCCATTCCCCTCCACCTGTCGTCTACTCTCCCTCCTCCACATGCCCATGTTGTTGTCGCTACATAGCATCAACGTCTCGGTCACGCCAACCTTAAAACAATCAATAGAGTAATTAAAGATAATAGTATTCCTGTTTCTCGTTTTAGAGAGTCAAATTTTTATCATGGATGTTGTGTCTGTGACCCCCAAATTCAAATATCATTTACGTATAAACTTCCCTCCTGCAAATGACACTCGAACTTGGAAATCAAGTTTTTGTTTTGAAATAATAAAAATAAACAATAAGGAAGATAGAAATGAACGACATAAGAACCAAATCATCTTTTATATTTAAAAACATGTACAAAGTTTACAATGCAAGTA